>BSBM01000452.1:3160000-3375665 GCA_027924585.1 Larix kaempferi | reverse complement strand
CCTTGCCTCCATGCTACTCCCAGTCAACCACCCCCTCGACTCTCTCTCTCTCTCTCACTCTCTCAAACCCTACTCGTTCACTAGCCCATATCTACCAGCTATGATCTCTCTCTCTTGCTATCCCCTAACGCCTCCATGATCTCTCTCTCTCTCTGATGCACAACTCATACTCCTAACCTACCACTAATCCACTTCTACCCTTCTCTCTCTCCCCTCCTCCCACCACCTCTCTCATTCTTTCTCTCTTACCTACTCCTTCCAATAACCCTGGCCCTCATGATCTATATATCTTTCTCTCCCCCAACCCCCCTCATCCCATTACCACTACTCAACCCCTAGCTCTCTCTCTCTCTCAAACCCCTACTCCTCTACCTACCCATAAATACCACTCCTCTCTCTCCTATTACCTAACACCCCAATGATCTCTCTCTCTCTCTCTCTTGGACACACACCTCATGTTCCCAGCCTTCCACTAACCCCCCCTCCTCCCCTTCTCTCTCTCCCCTCCTCCCCCCAAGCCTTAGTTACCCACTCTCTCACTCTCTATCCCTCCTACTCCTCCACCTATCCCCAACCCCACCCCTTTATCTCTCCCCCAACACCCTATAACCCAATATCTCTCTCTCTCTCTCTCACCAACCCTCCCATCTAACTTTAATACTCCTACAACTAACCACCTACATTCTCTCTAGTTCTCGCTCTAAAACACTAAAACCCCCTTTCTCTCCCATATTATACCTACCCTTGACCCCCTCTCTATCTTTATCTATTATAATATGCCCTGCCACTAACCTCCCTCAAAGGTCTCTCTCGCTCTCTCTAGACCCCATCCTACCCCCTACCACTAACCCCCCTTTATCTCTCATAAGCACCCTCCTAGTACCGCAACCCCTAATCCCCCCTCTCTTTCCTATCCTCTCTCTCTCTATCTCTCTCTACTTTTAACCCCCCCACTCCTAAACTATACCCCCATTCTCTCTAAATTACCTACTCATCTCCAAACCCCTAAAACTATTGGTCTCTTTTACTTTATGTTTTTCTCCCCTAATAACCTGTCCCCACTAAGCCTAATCACCCCCCCCCCCCCTTCCGACTCTCTATCTCTCTCTCTCAACCTTGTACTCCTTCAAATACCCATAACACCCACACCTCTCTCTCTCTTTCTCTCCATCTACACCCTAACACCCTCTTGTTTTCTCTCTCACATAGACTCACCCCTACCACTAATACCCATCTTACCACTCTCTCTCTCTCTCTCTCTCTCTCTCTCACACACACACACACACGCACTCACCTCCCTACTCTCACCCTTACCACTAATACCCCCCCATCTCTCTCTCTCTCTCTCTCTCTCTCTCTCTCCATCTCTCGCTCTCTCACTCTCTCTCTCTCTAACCCTTACTCAAACACCCACTCATTATCTCTCTCCATTACACCTCTATATATCCCTAACCCCCACCCCTTTCTCTCTCCCCCAACCCCATAACACCCAACCACTCTCCCTCTTTTTCTCTATACCAATAAACCTATCTCTCCCTAACCCCTCCTTTCTTTCTCTCTCATATTCCTGCCACTAGCCATCCTCTCACTCTCTCTCCTAGTCCTACAACTAACAATAGCCCATCTCTCTCTCATATTCACCCTAACCATTACCTCCATCCCCTATATATATTTTATAAACAACCTCCCCCATAGCACTCACTACAAACCCATCTCTCTCTCTCTCTATACCCACCCTTCTCTCTAATTTTCCTCTTCCTCTTGGAACCCATAACCCCTTCAATATCTATATCTTTCTACCCTCGAATCCCCTCCTCTCCACTAACTCTAATAAACCCCCCCTCTCTCTCTCGCTACTAAACACCCCCCCCACTCCTCAACAATACCCCTCCTCTCTATACACCCTACTCCAACCAAAACTCCTCACACTGCTTGTCTATAACACTCTCTTCCCCAACCTACATCCTCCCTCTACCCAAAATAACCCCCCTTCTCTCTCTCTCTCTCTCTCAACACCATACTAATATACCTACCCCTAACTAACACTTGCCTCTCTCTCTCCCCCTAGTCCCTAACAACTCCATCACTCTCTAAAAAAACACTCACCCCATTAATACAACCCCTACCACTAACCCCCCTCCTACCTCTCTCTCTCTCTTAAACCCATACTTATCCACCTACCCCTAACTGCCATCCTCCTCTCTCTCTCTTCCCCTAGTCCCTAACAGGCCCTCCTCTCTATCTCTCTCTCTTTAGTACATACACTTACTTACCTAATCCAACCCGTACCATTCACCCCCCTTTCCCCTCTCTCTCTCCCTATAACCCCCTCCCCTCAACACTAACAAGACTCCCTTATCTCTCTCTCTATCCCTATCTCCCGCCTTATACCCAATCTTATCTCTAATTTCCCTCCTCCTCCTAGAAATGATAACCCCCTCAAACTCTATCTCTTTCTCTCCCCCAAAATCCCTCCTCTCCACTACTGCTAATCACCCCATTCCTCTCTCTCTCTCTCTCTCTCTCTCTCTCTCTCTCTCTGTGTCTCTCTCTCTATCTCTCTATCTATCTATCTATTTCACACACAGAACCTTCTGCTCCTCCATCTATACATAAACCCAACCCTTCTCTCTCCCTCTACTTCCTAACACCTCTCACTCTTTCTCACCACCTTATTACACCCCTACCACTAATCCCCCTTCGTCTTTTGTCTCTCTCACCTCCTCCCCCTAACCCTTATTAAAACATTCTCTCATTCTATCTCCCCTACTACTCCACCTAAACCTAACCCCCATTCCTTTCTCTCTGCATTGACCCAATAACACCTACCTTCTCTCCCCCTTTCTCTCTCTACCCCTAACCCCCATCCTCTCTCTTGATCTCCTATTCGAAGCACTAAACACCTCCTCATTATCTCCCCTACTCCTACAGCTAACCACCTACCTCTCTCTCTCTCTAACTAGTAGCAACCCTTTTTCTCTATCTCTTATAATCCCCCTCTCACAACAACTAACTAGGCTACCACCTCTCTCTCTCTCTCTCTCTCTCCCACCCCATCCCCCATATACACACCCTTCACTATAATTTCCCTCCTCCTCCCCAATCCCTTAATCCCCTATATTTTTATCTCTTTCTCTCCCCCAACCCCCTTGTCTACACTACACCTAATCACCCACCCTATCTATCTCTACCTACTCCTAGCACTAACTCCCCCCTTACACTCTCACTCTCTCTATCTCTCTTACCCTATACATAAGGTCCCCCTCTCTCTATGTTTTTCCTAATACCCATAATACCTAAAAATAACTGACCCCCATGAACTCTATCCCTATGTACCCCACCTTTGTGCCCACCTCTTCCTCTCTCTCTCCCTCTATACTCCTACCCTTGTCCTTAATTTCCCTCCTCCCCCCAAAACACATAACTCTCTCTCTGTAAGCCTATTCTCTCTCCCTAACCTACCTTCTCACCCTCCTATTCCTACCACTAACCAACCCCAAGTTCTCTTTCTCTCTCTCAAAACTGCCCCATGCTCATCAACTATACCCACCTTCACTCTAATTTCCCTACTAATTCACAAACCCCTCACTCTCCTAATGGATATCTCTTACTCTCCCCAACCCCACTCCTCCATCCTACCCATAGCCACCCCCCCTCAACTCTCTCTCTCTCTCTCTCTCTCTCTCTCTCCCCCATATACCCACCCTTCACTATAATTTCCCTCCTCCTACCTAATCCATTAATGCCCTATATTTTTGTATCTCTTTCTCTCCCCAAACCCCCTACTCTCCAATACCCTTAATCACCCACCCTCTCTATCTCTACCCTACTCCTCTCTCTCACTTTCTAGGCCTATTCTCTCTCCCTAACCTACCTTCTCACTCTCCTATTCCTACCACTAACCAACCCCCATTTGTCTCTCCCTCTCTCTCTCTTTCTTTCAAAACTGCCCCATGCCCATCAATTATACCCACCTTCACTCTAATTTCCCTACTCATTCACAAACCCCTCACTCTCCTTATCAATAACTCTTACTCTCCCTGAACCCCAATCCTCTTTCCTACCCCTACCCACCTACCCCCTCTCTCTCTCTCTCTCTCTCTCTCTCTCTCTCTCTCTCTCTCTATCTTCCCCACCTCCCCATCCCCCATATACCCACCCTTCACTATAATTTCCCTCCTCCTTACCAATCCCTTAATCCTCTATATTCTTATCTCTTTCTCTCCCCAAACCCCCTGCTCTTCGCTACCCCTAACTTCCCACCCTCTCTATCTCTACCCTACTCCTAGCACTAAACACCCCCTTGCACTCTCACTCTATCTATCTCTCTCTCACCCTATACATAAGGTCCCCGTCTCTCTATGTTTCTCCTAGTCCCCATAATACCTAAAAATAGCCGAGCCCCACCAAGTCTATCCCTATGTACCCCCACCTTCATTCTCATCTCTTCCTCTCTCTCTCCCCCTACAATCCTCCCTTCTCTTTAATCTCCCTCCTCCCCCCGAAACACATAACTCTCTCCCGCTCTCTCTCTCTCTCTCTCTCTCTCTCTCTCTCTCAACACCGCCCCATGCTCATCAACTATACCCATCTTCAATCTAATTTCCCTACTCATTCACAAACCCCTCACTCTCCTGATCAATATCTCTTACTCTCCCCCACCCCACTTCTCCCTCCTACCCCTAGCCACCACCCCTCAACTCTCTCTCTCTCTCCCCCCCCTCCCCCATATACCCACCCTTCACTATAATTTCCCTCCTCCTCCATAATCCCACCCTCTTCCCCCCCCATATACCCACCCTTCTCTATAAGTTCCCTCCTCCTCCACAATCCCACCCTCTCCACCCCCATATACCCACCCTTCACTATAATTTCCCTCCCCCCTCCCCCCATATACCCACCCTTCACTGTAATTTCCCTCCCCTCTCTCTCTCCCAACTCCATTACATCCTCTCTCTTTCTTTATCTCTTTATATCTCTCTCTCATCCTACCTCCAACCTCTACCTCTCTCTATCTCTCCTCTCTTCCCACTAGCTTACTAAAATCCTCTTGCATTCGCTCTCACTGAAACCCATCCACCTACCACTAAACCACACCCCTTTCTATCTCCCTCTTTCTCTCTCTACCCCTAACTCCCCTCCTCTCTCTCCCTCTTATTCCTACCACTAAAGGCCTCTATCTCTCTCTCTCTGTCCCCCCTATACCCACCCTTTAGCCTAATTTTCCTTCTCCTCCCTAAACCCATAACCCCCTCGATCTGTATCTATTTCTCTCCTCCAACCCCCTCTTATCCAATACCCATAATAACCCCCCCTCTCTCTTTCTCTCTCTACACTCAACACCCCGCACTCCCCCTTAATACCCCCATTCTATCTATCCAACCTACTCCTCCTAAAATTGCTAACCCTGCTTATCTCTAACAATGTCTCCCCACAATGTCATCCTCCTCCGACCCCTAATCACCCCCCCCTCTCTCTCTCAACTCCCTAATCATCAACCTATTCCTAGCCCACACTGTTTCTCTCTCCCTATATTCCTTAATGCCCCCCCCCTCTCTCAAGCACACACACTCACACCCTACTCGCACCCCTACCAAGAGCCCCCTCTCCTCCCTCTCTCTCTCTCTACCCTAACCTCTCTCCCCCTTATCCCACCCTTACAACTAACCCCCCTCACATATATCTCTTTTACACACACACACACCCACAAAATCACCCTTCTACTATCACCCCTACAAATACCCCCCACTTCCCTCTCTCTCCCCCCTTCCCCCCTAACTCTCTCTCTCTATCTCTCTATCTCTCTTTGCATTCCCTAACCCTAAGTATCCCACCCTATCTCTTTGTCTCTATTTACCTCCCTATCCATAAGCCATCCCTCTTTCTCTATGTTTATTCAAGTCACCTTCAACCTTCATCCCTACCACTAACCACCCCCCACCATCTCCCTCCTAATATACTCCCACCTCCATGACCACTTCTCTCTCTCTCTCTCTCTCTCTCCCCCTTCTCTTTAACTAACCTCCTCCTCCCCAAACCCATAAACCCCTAATCTCTCTTTCACAAACACAACCCCCTACTCCTAACACTACTGCTAATATCCCTCTTACATCTCTCTCTCTCTCTCTCTCTCTCCTACTCCCCCACTAACCCTTTCTCATACTCTCTCGCTCATAGTACTCTTCCTACCCCTTACTCCCATCCCTTTCTCTCTCCTCTAACCCCATAACACCGATTATCTCTCCCTCTTTCTCTCTCTACCCCCTAACCACCCCTCTCTCTCACTCTCTCTCTCTATCATATTCCTACAACTAACCACCACTATGCCCTCTCTCCTACTCCTACCACTATACACCCCCTCACCCTCTCTCTCACTCTTCTACTTTCCATAACCATTACTGACCCTCTATCTCTATCCCTTATCATTCTCCTCTCCCCAATGCTAACCAGACTCCCATCTCTCTCTCTCTCTCTCTCTCTCTCTCTCTCTCTCTCTCTCTCCCTTTATCCCCCACCCTATATCCACCATTCTATCTAATTTCCCTCCCATAAATTTTAACCCCCTTAGTTTATAAATCTCTCTCTCCTCCAAAACCCCTCCTATCCAGTACCCCTAATCACCCCATCACCCCCCTTTCTCTCTCTCTCTCTCGCTCTCTCTCTCTCTCTCCCTCTTTCTCCCACTCACCCACCCCCTATGCCTACCCCTGCCACTAATCCCCCTCTTGCCTCTCTCTCTCTCTCTCTTTCTCTCACTTCCTCCTCCTAACCATTATTAATAACACCTCTCATTCTCTCTCACCTACTCCTCCTCCATGCACCTCTAATCCCCATGCTCTCTCTACCCACCATCTTTCCTTTTTTGTCTCTCTACCGCTAACCTTCATCCTATCTCTCTCACTCACTTATTACAAACATTAAACACTCCCTCACTCTCTTTCCTACTCATACCACTCCCTTCACTCTCTCCCTCTCTCTCTCTCTATAACCATTACCAACCCTCTCTCTTTATCTCTTATAATCCCCCCAGAACTAACTAGGCTTAAACCTCCATCTCTCTCTCTCTCTATACTCACCCTTCACTGTAATTTCCCTCATCCTCCGTAATCCCTTAATCCGCTATATATTTACCTCTTTCTCTCCCCCAACCCCACTCCTCTCAACTACCACTAATAGTCCTCCCCTCTCTCTCACCTCTTATAAATAATCCCCCTTCTCTTTATGTTTCTCCTAATCCTCATACCCCTTACAACTAAAAAACCCCCCACTAACTCTCTCCCTATCTGACTCCAACTTCATGCCCACCTCTTCCTCTCTCTCTCTCCCCCTATATTCCCTCCCTTCTAACACATAACTCCCAAATCTCTCTCTCTCTCTCTCTCTCTCTAAGATTCCTCTCTCTCTCGCTAACCCACCTTATCTCTCTGCTGCTCCTACCACTAACCAACCCCCGTTTATCTCTCTCTCTCTCAACACCTCCCTCCCTCTCCCTATCCCAGCTCCACACCTACCACTCATTCACTATACCCACCTACTCTATAATCTCCCTGCTCCTTCCCAAATGCCTCACGCTACTTATATGTAGCTATTTTTCTCCCCGAGCCCCACTCCTCCCCCCAACCCCCAATCACCCCCCATCAACTCTCTCTCTCTCAAAACCCCAATAATACACTTATCCCTAACCACACCCCTTTCTCTCTCCTTCTACTCCCTAACACCCCCCACTCTCTCTTTATAACACAAACACACACTCACTCCCCTACTCACACTCCTACAAGTATCTACCCTTGTCAATCTCTATGCCCCCCATGCACCCCTTAAAACATAATACCTCCCACCTATGTCTCTATCCTTCTTATAATCCTTACTACCCCCCCTCTCTCTCTTTCCCTCCCTCTCTCTCTCACACACAACTCCCTACTCCACCTACCCATAACTTCCATCCCTCTCTCTCACCCTATTATCTTGCTCTCTCTCTCTCTATCTATCAATCTATCTACTCTCACCCCTACCTTTCTATCTCTCTGCTCTACCTCCTACTACCCCTCACTAAAATCCTCTCTGATTCACTCTCTCCCATACCCCTCCACCTACCGATAACCCCCACCCATTTATCTCTCTTCCAACACTATTTAAACACCCACCCTCTATCTCTTTTTCTCTCTCTACCCATAACCCCCTCCTCTCTCTCCCTTCTATTCCTATAACTAAACACCCCCTCACTCCCTCTCCTACTCCTACCACTAACCACCCATCCTCTCTCTCTCTCTTCTCTCTCTCTTTCTCTCTCTCTCTCTCTCTCACACACACACACACACACACACCTACTTCCCTTAACCATTACCCCACCTCTCTATCTATATCTGATAATCCTCCACCCTTCCAACACTAACCACACTCCCATCTCTCTTTCTCTCTCCCCTTATATCCACCCTTCATTGTAATTTCCCTTCTCCTCCTTAAACCCTTAACCCGCTCGACCTCTATCTCTTTCTCTCCTCCAACACCATCTTCTCCACTACCCATAATCACCCCCCCTCTCTCTCTCTACTCGACACCCCCCATACTCCTCCATGATACCCCCTTATATTTATCAAACCTACTCCTCCCAAAACTTCTAGCCTTGTATCTCTAACATTATTTCCCAAAAACTCCATGCCCCCTTCCCATAATAACCACCTCTTGGATCTCTCTCTCTCTCTCAAACACACACACACACACAACACCATAGTAATCACACTACCCCTATCCGACACCCACCTATCTCTCCCCCTAGTCCCTAACACCCCCCTAACTTTCTAGAAAACACACACACAACACTACTCCCACCCCCGCCACTAAACCCCGCTTCTCTCTCTATCCTCTGAACTCTCTCTCTCTATTTCTACCTCCTTCTCTCTCTCAACCCCATACTAATTAACCTATCTCTAACCACCACACACCTATCTCTCCCATAGTTCCTAACACCCACCCCTTCTCTCTCTGTAGCACACAAAATCATCCCCTAATCCCACCCCTACAACTAACCCCCCTCCTTCCTCTCTCTCTCCCCCCACTGCCACCCCTACCAATAACCCCCCTTAACTCTCTCTCTCTCTCTCTCTCTATCCCATACTAATCAGCCTACCCATAATCCTCACATTCCTCTCTCTCCCCCTAGTCCCTAATACCCCCCATATCTCTCTCTCTAACACACACTCACCTCCCTACTCCCACACTTTCAACTAACTCCCCTGCCCCCTCTCTTTCTCCCACCTAAGCTCTCTCTCTCTCTCTCACCACCCATCGATAAGAACCCCTCTCTCTTTGATTTTCTTAATCCACATATCCCATACAAACTTTCAGCCCCCACCAACAATCTCCCTATATACCCCAATGTACCTTTCCACCTCTCCCTCTCTCTCTATTTACCTAAAACCCACCCACTCCTCTTCCACTTATCCCTACCCTCCTCCCTTTCTCCCTACATTAAATCCACGTAAATCACCTCTCTCTCTCTCTCTCTCTCTACACCCATACAATATCCCTCTCCTTCTCTCTTTTAATCATAACCTATATTTCTATATTTACTTATAACCCCCTTATCTCTCTCCCTAACCCCCCTCCTACTCCTCTTACCCCCCACCCCCCCCTCTATATCTCTCCTAAGCCTCCTCCCACCTACTACCTCTCTCTCTCTCTCTCTATGTTTCTCCTAATACCCATACCCCCTACAACTAACCACCCTCGACCAAATATCCCCCTATCTACAACAGCCTCTTCCTCTCTCTCTCCCTATACACCCCCTGTTCTATTTAATTTTCCTCTTTATCCCTAAGTCCATAACCCCCATCTCTCTCTCTCTCTCTCTCTCTCTCTCTCTTACACATATATATGTATATACCAACAAACACACACACACACACACTCCTCTTCCCATTATCCCTACACCCCTTCCTTTCTCCCTACAACCAACCCCCCAACCCTAACCCCCATACCCATGCCCCCCGTCTCTCTTTCTCTCACTTTATCTCTATTAACCCTTAACATCTCTCTCTTGCTCCACTGCTAACCAGTCTTTATCTCTCTACTCATAACCCCCCTCCCACCCCTACAACCACCCCTACCACTAACCCCCATGATCCCTCTCTCTCTCTCTCTCTCTCTCTCTCTCCCATGACCTATCTCTCTCTCTCTCTCTCTATCTCTCTCTCTCTCTCCCCCCTACTCCTACCTGTTCAGGCCTCGAGGGTGCAGGGTAATTGCAAGGTGCTAGAATGGGTCCAAGGCTCCCAATAGAGGATGAAAATCCAGACTCAAAGGCTTTGAAAGACCCTACACAAGGGCAGTTCTATCCCCAACCTGTTTGGTATGGAAATCTCCAACGGATATTTGGCCTCTGCTGGCACTCTATGAGTTGTTGTTTCGATCAAAGGATCGGTCTTCCACTTAAGGAAAAAAAAAAGTGTGAAAGACTCAGAAATGTTCTAACTCAACCTATTTAGAATGAAAGGATATACTCTAGGTTAGACCTATTCTAAGGAAAAACTTGTTGATGTGTAGATAAATCTTGATGTAAGAGGAACAAGTATGTTTTCCAACCTCAATAGAAATGTAAAAGACGCATTTACTTGTTTACTTAAATCATAATCAATTAATGAAAATTAAATGACAACAATATAAGCATGTAAGCCTGTCTAAGATAAACTTGTAATCACCTTGTTAATTGAAAAATTAATAATTATTATATTGAATGTTGATCACTTGCAGAAATCGATAAAGAAAATATCTTAATTGACCAAAATTCAATCAAACATTTTCACACATAGATCAGCCATAAAGAGAAATCGGTACAACAGATCTCTATGTAAATTAATCCCTTGCAAAAGATCACACACTGTAGATTACAAGTTGAAGTAAGAAATCAGGCATCGTTAAAGAAACTTGAACAATAAACAAGAGATGATTCAAGGGATTACTTTACTGTATTAAAGAAGTTTGTAAACAAAATTACAAAGCTTTGCTAAGACAGAGTATCTCCAGTCGTCTCATGCTAATTTCTAAACCAAAAATTCCCAACCCATAGCATCAAGAAGCATTCCTCTTTAAATAGGAAATTACAACAGAGTACAAAATGGGAATTCCCAAAGGATAGGGATTACAAAATCAGATCGGGCCATTGATCCATGGAATTCTACCAAAATAATCTAAACAATTTTGACTCAGATGATTCCCTCAAGGCCTGAGATATAGTTTAAAGTATGGATCATCTTTCTAATTTCGGGAGAGTCCCAAAACAAAATTGTGGAATTTGAACAATGACCCACTAGCTATCGCCAACAGGAAAGAGTCGATTAAAGAAATCTTTCTGTTGAATTGCCATAGGATCCTCCGACTGATCCGGAATGTTTTCGAAAACAGAAAAATTAGTCAATGGGTCTTGCTTTTCGGGAGTTGGTGGAATATTAGGTTCATCATTGATTATAAAATCACGGATAATGGAGTCATCTTGCTCATATTGCTGCTCATCGATTTCCTCTTCGTCTTTCTGAGGGAGCGGTACGCAAAGGGGAAGAATTTCAAAATTTTACTTTTTTCCTTCATTGCTGGTAACATGAGCACTTGTGTCAAAGGGTGACAAAATAGGTTCTAGAAATAGCAAAGCATGAAGTTCTTCTTCCATATAACACTCATCAAAGGATTCATGACCTGTCTGCATGTTACCCATCAGATCGTCAGACAGAAAGTTTTCAAAATAAAAAGAAAACTTTTCTAACACATACAGACGACAAATTAAATGCTTCATATTCACAACCATATATAAGAAAAATTACAGAAAATCATAATGATTGAGAATGATCAGCTGATATGATTAAAATCATATGGTTTTAAGACTACAATCATTTGAATTGAAATGAAAGGGCATCGTAGCATGTGTTATCCAAGATTGGATCACGACGAAGTACAAATTTAACAGAATCTCACACGATTCAAAGTTGCATCTGAAACCTACCATTACAAACCAATCTAATCAAGCAATCATATCTTTCAAAAGTGATTGCGAGGTAATAATTTCAGCAAAAACCCGGTCGCAAGAATAACATAAACGAGGGATTAAAATGTCAGTTTGAATGATGGAAATTCATCCACCAGATCAAGTGAATCGACGGCTAAGATTAACCGATACAGGATGTGCGATCAGGTTTTGGAGATTTATTAACAAATTTATTTATGATTCCCGAAATCCAGAACCTGAAATTTTGCGGGTTTCAGGAATGTAAACTGGACCAAAACATATAGATGGGTTTTTGAAAACCGCAACCTGAAAATTGTGGGTTGCGGGTTTCGCAAACACGCAACGCAACCAAATGGAGAAACGAAAAGTGAAAATCCAAAAGCCACAACTATGGGTTTTGGGTTTCAGGATGAATATTTCTCATAATTATTAACAATGGGTTCCCACAACCCGCACCTTTCGGGTTGCGGGTTTCGGGCTGACCAAAACCAAAGACTAAAGACTAACTCCCGCAACTCGCACCTTTCGGGTTCGGGGTTTTTTGTGGGCACGACAGATCCCATGCTTCACTTAAGCAAGGGAACCCCATTTCTAGATAAACGCAAAGGTATTTGGGTGAGTCATCTTGCAAATATTCAATTTTGATTTTACCTCTAAAATCCTCCACCCATGTGTTTGGTTTGCTTGTTTGTAAGGGTTTGATTAATTCTTCCTAAGTGTTTCAGTCTTTAAAAGCCAAAATTTTGAGTTTTTGTTGACTGTTACCATCATTCTGAAACCCGAAATTTAGAGAACCCGAAACCCACAACCCGACAGGTGCGGGTTGCAGGATTGTTGTTTTTAAGTTTTGGTTTTAGTAATTCCAAAATCTGCAACCCCACAGGTGCGGATTGCAGAATCATTCTGTAATAAGATTGAGAAATAATTACTCCGAAACCCAAACCCCGCAATGACGACATTCGGCTTTCGGGATTGTGTTCTTTTTCGTTTATTTGGTGTGTGTTCTCGAAACCCGCAACCTGTAACTACGGGATGCAGCTTTCGGGATGGTTATTTTTACTTCACAGTTTAACGTTCCGAAGCCCACCACCCGCATTGTGGGTTTTTGACTTTCAGAAATTATTTTTTTTACTTCCATTTTGTGAACCCGCAACCCGCAAATCCGTACTTTTGGGTTTTAGCTTGCAGGGTCTTTGAATACAAGATTCATGAACATACCTGAACCAAATTCCGTGCTCGCTGTGGTGAATCTCAGTCATCCATTTGTTATAATCGCACGGTTGGTTTTATTTTGGTGAATGTATTTAATAGGGTTTTTACCTTTTAGTTTTACATTTTAACTATTGAAGAAATTACGTTGTCACATTATCATTTTACTATGGATTGCGTGTTAGGTGCCATTTTTCAGTTTGTTGGTTATTTCAAGTAAGTCCACTGTTATCCTTAGACTACTAGCCTGCAATTCTGCTATTTTTGGGTTGAATTTCATTTGATTTTCTGTATCAATCAGATATTGCAAGGTGCTTTCACCATGTCGAGAAATACATGGTCTAAATCGTCGTACAAAGACCCCCTGATCAAAGACCCAAATTTGGGTTTTCTCTCTGACACCAGTGAACGAGTTACTGAAACGTACGAGATGGACTGGTCTAGTATATACGCCATTTTTGATAATGACAACCTTTCCCATACCGAGAATGATAGACCAGTCTACGAGAAAATTAGGGATTCCCAAATTCACACAATCGCTGCATGCCATGCTGTCTTACCCTACGCAGATGCAGTTAAGTGGATAATTGAGAATGCTGATGTTAAAGACCGTTCTTTTAATGATAGTACAGGTTGTCAATTGACAAGTTTTCTCCTAGAGGTTTTTTTTGGAGCTTTTGCTCTGAAATCCCATGCATAGACTCTCTTTGCTGAGTTCATACAATCAAACAAAACCCGGTATCATTTTGATCAAATGATTAAGTCTTGGATGCTCAAGCCTGATGCCTTTTTACCTAAGTCCGATAACCTTTATCCTATTATCTAGTTTAAGGAACCCTTTTCTCTACTTGCAGCCATGCTCTGTCGGCTTTTCGGTCAACCCAATTGTTCCCATTTTAAAGCAGAGTGGGAACCCATAGCACATCATGTGTTACTTACAGGTGAGTCTTTTTTGTGGGCCTCTATCTTATCAGCAAAACTAAAAAATGCCATCCATGAATATCAGAAGGCACCAGCTCATAATAAGCCACCCTTCTTCCTATCTGCATATGTTCTTGATGTTTTCTGCTCAGAGTTCCAGTACCCTAATTTGGGTTGGCATTGGACCCCTTCAGATCCACCTGTACACATCTACCATTCATCACTGTGGGAAGGGAATTTTGCACCTATGATATATGACATTTGTGACTATTTTGTGGGTACCATCTATTTCAAGATCTTTGAGCAACAGCCACCTTCATTCTCAGAGGATCCCAAAGCTTTTATCAACACAATTGGTGACTGGTATGTAGGTGAGTACTTTTCATACATTAGAATCTGGGGAAGTGAAACAGTTCATTTCTTGCCCAGAATAGTTCTAGATAGGAAGGTAATACAGGAGGTTTCTTTTAAAACTATCACTGATGGTATGTATAAGAGACTCATAGGACCCAAGAAGAAAAATTGGCCTAAGTTTGCTTTGAATCCGGGTCAATTGGTCATCCTAACTTCAACCTGGGCTGCAGTTCTGGGTGATCAGATAGTTGCTCTGAGATTAGGTGTTGCCCTGAAAAGGAAACATGATCCTAAGAAGTTCTTGGATGCACACCTAAAGCAAGTTCACATGAAGATAGACTATACACATGAGTCAATCCCCGATGATTTCATATATCAGGGGGTAGACATATTTCCTCAAGTCTTGGCCAAAGCAAAAGACTCTCAAGAACAACATGACATTCTACAGTATCAGAAACAATTAAAGGATAGAATCCTAAGTTTCAGGGCCATGTAGTTGAATATTGTTGAACAAGCAAGAAAGGACAGGGAAGAGAAAGAAGCTCAGAAATCTAACGCTCCTCCTTTGGCCACGAGTCCTTATGGACACAAAGGTAAAACTATTCAAGGGGAACCATTCAAAGAGAAAGATAATGAAGAAGCTAAAATCATGCTGCAGACAAACCGTGAATCCAAACAGAAAATGGCGCAGTTGTCATCAATGTTACAGACTCAGTTGCTAGAACACCCAAGGCCTGCAGACAAAATTCAGCCACCAGGTACACTGGATGATCAGGTCACTACTCCAAACACTCCATAAGATGATGACTTGGTCATAACCAAGGCTAGCCCAGCTAAAAGATAGAAGGTCATGCCTTCCTCATCACAAATTTATACTGTAGATATAATTGACTGTGATGAAGAAATAGTTTCACCTCTTCCAGTACCAGTAGTTGAAGAAGTCTCTGGAAATCCTAAGACTGATACTGAACTGCTGGACAATATTGATATGGATCAGTCTTTCCCTAAATAGTCAGTGTTGAAGTTTAATGCTGCCCCTGGTATCACATCATCAGCAATTGTGTTGTCATCTGTTAAGGCAAATTCTACTGTGCCTCTAGGAGGAACACTTCCATTCTCATTATCCCACTTGTTTAATACCCTCAACAACACCACTACTTCATTACCAAAACATTTAGTCCCTTTTTCCATTCCACCATCTGTTACTGCAGAATCCCAGGCTTTGGCTATCCCTCCGCAATCATCTGCAGTTGATTTATTAATAACCTCCATCAATGCATCTTCCAAGGTTTCTCCTACACACTCACCTAGTAAAGATCAGATTCCACTTCCTTTGCCTGAAGTCAGTAGTCATGTTCTGGTTCCACTTTCTGAAGTCTTTGTCTCACTTCCCTCCTTAGACAAAGGTGTGTTATCTCCCAAAGTCATTTGTACACCTATAGCTACCACTCAAGTCACTCTACCTATCCCTACCTCCGCTGTCACATAGACACCTTCTTTGATTTCTACAATTAGCGTCACTTCTATTCCTACACAGTCCATTGCTAAGTATACAGATAGAGATGTGGTTCCTCTTGGGAATTATTTCTATCGTCAAGATGACAAGGCAATTGTTAAAAGAAGCATGAAGAGGGGTCAAGGTAAAGGTGGTTTGGAAGCACATCAACTAGATCAGGTGATATGGGCCCCAAGAACTAATAACCCAAGAATTGAAGCAGTTGAGATAGCAACAGCCTTAGGGGCTTTTGCCACTGCTAACTAGGATTCGGTCCAGGTCTTGGACAAAGAAGTTTAACTCAGGGAGGAAGAAATTAGAAGCCTGAAAGAAGAGTTGGCTAAAACAAAGGATCAGCATTCTGTTGATGTGGCTGACCTCAGGAAAACTTAGGCAGACAAAGTACAAGACCTAGAACAGAATAATGCTACTCTTCTTACTGAATTCAACCTTTTGCAGTCTCAACACTCTACTAATCTTGTAAAGATAGCCTCTTTGGAAAAGCAAATTGAAGATGCAACTGCAAGTGCAGCTTCCTCCAATGTTCTCAAGTTCACATCCTATGACTTCAAAAATTTAGCCCTTGAAGTGAATCAGAGTCATCATGAAGAACTGAAGAAGTTATATATTTCCTTAGATGAGATCATGGAAAATTTCATCAGTTTTTCTAAGATGTCTTCTACTCTTGAAGAACAGAAGGCAAAGAGACTCCAAGCTTGTAAAACTGAAGAAGAAATCAGTCAATGGCAACAGTATATCAAGAATGTTCCAGAGAACATCCCAATCCTTAATACTTTCCAGATGAAGAAAGTCAAGGCATCTTTGAACACGTGGCTTGATTTGAATGAATCGGCTGAGGAAATCATTAATAAATCACAGGACATCTGCACTAGACGATGGTATGCAGTTGACAATATCATGGATGCCCTAGGTTTGCCACTCATGAATGCTATTTTGGAATATTTGCCACCAAAATGTAGACTTGAAGAACTCGAGAGCAAATGTGAAGAATTTACACAGAAGATTTAGGATTTGGAACAAGTCAACATTCAAGATGTAGATCGTTTGGTTAAAGAACCGGTCATCATGGAAGGGAGGATTCATATGTACCTACGTATTTAGCACAAGCTAGCAAAGCATGATATGGAGAACAGCGCATGCAATGCTCAATTATCCTTGGACTCTGTCATTTTCCCAAATGTAGATGAATTCTTAGATCTTTATGAAAAATGGCAGGATTTCCTAGATCTTTAATTAGATCTGATTTTGTAATCCCTATTTTGTAGAATTTCTCCTTTCAGACTCCTATGTTAATTAGTATTTAAGGGGGAGTGCTTCTCTTAGTAATGGTTGGGGAATTTTGGAATTGCAATTCAGCAGGAGATTGGACTGACGATACTCTGTTTATCAGAGTCATTGTAATTTTTGTACATGACTTCTCTATCCAGGAAAGTTATCTTTTAATCCACCTTCTATTGTTCTTCAAATTTCTTTGGGAATTGCTGAGTTAACGTTTCAAATTTGTCATCGGTTATGTGTTTAATCTTTTGCAGGACATTCATTAATGCATAAGATCTCTCATATTGATTTCTCTGTATGTCTGGATTATCCTCAAAACTGTTCTATTAAATTGATTTAATTGAACGTTTTCATTTGTTTATATTTATACAAATGATTCAATGCAAATAAATATGTATAATCAAATGTTAATTTTTCAATTAACACAATGATTACAGATCAGATATTTGAATAGGCTTAAACACTTTGAGAATTGTCACTTAATTTTTATTAACTGATAAAACTTTAATTAACAAGTGAAGAACCCAAAGACATTTCTGTTTAAGGTACTTAACTACTTATTCATAACACTTCAAATTTGATCTGCACAACATCAACTCTTCCTGTAAGGCTAGATCTGACTTAGAATAGATTCTTCCCTTAGATAGGTTAAGTTAGGTTTGGTAACAAGCTTTCACACTTAGTTTTCCTTGATAGGAAAGTTGATATTTTCAAGATCAAATCTTTTACTCATAGAGTGCCAGCAGAGGCCAAATATCCGTGGGTAATCACCACACCAAACAACTTGAGGATAGAATTTCCCTTGCGCAGGGTCTTTCGAAGCCTTTGGCTGGGTTTTCATCCCCTGTTGTGTGCCTTGGAACCCATTCCACCACCTTGCACTTACCCTGCACCCCTGAGGCATCAACAAATGGCGCTAGAAGGAGGGCATGAACTGGAACAATGCCCATAATAAGAGCTAATTTCTAGTTATTATGTTTCCATGGCTCTTTCCCAAATCCCTGCATGGGAGTCTGATACCGCATTGAGCCTACCAGGGCCTTTACATGAACTCCCTAAAAAGGCAGTTAAGATCTTGCCAAAATTTGATGGAGAAGGTAATGTTTTTGTCACCGAGCATATTAGAAGGTATGAATCTATTCTGCATTTATTTAATATCATACATGAAGACGTTGCTTGCAGATTATTCCCATTTACCTTCGAAGGTAAGGCTTCTCTTTGGTTTTATTTTTTACCTTTGAATCCAATTTCTAGTTGGTTAGAATTTAAGAATGTTTTTAGAGATTCTTTTGAAGATTATGATGTGGTTGAAATTCATCAAAATCTTATTCAAATGCAAGTACTTGATGGAGAATCAATTCGGGATTTCAACACACATTTTCGACAAGTGTATTATGGATTACGCAAAAAACATAGACCTTCAGCACAACTCACTTTCTGTTGGTATGTTAGGTCTCTTCCCAAGATTATAGCGATGTTTATTTTGCGACAAGGGATAACAGATTTCAACGAAGCATGCAAAGGGGCTCAAGTTCTTGAGAAAGACTTGAAGGGGTATCCTTTAGATCTTTTTTATCCTTTCCTTTTGTATGATGTTGAATCTGTTAATGAAGGATCAAATGATTCACAAATTGCTCAATTTAATTCTCAAATGAATGACATGTACAATGAAGTTATGTCCATAAAGAAGGAAAAGGATATTCAAAACACTCTACATGATTTGAAACGAATAATTTTTGCATCCAGTTTTCAATCTTCCTTAGATAACAAAAAGAAATTAGATGCAAATTATAATGGTGATTATTCTCTTTCAAATGTATGTGAGTACGATGAATGTTTTACATCTTCCCTTCATTGTTTGGAATCTCGATTTGAAACTGTTAAAGAAAATCTTAATCCTAATATTTCTGATCTATGTAATGAACAATTTGTTCGAATGAATTTTGAACATTTTCCTTTTTCTCAATTTGATCATAATGATACAACTATCAATAAAAATGAACATTTTGAGAATTATGAAGAGGATTTTTCATGTATTTCTAATAATTTTAAAAGTCCTTCTTTTATAAGTGATATTCATTCTTCTTCATTTAATCAAAAGAAGGATGTTCGAATAGAAAGTTTTGAAGATGCTGATTGTACTTTAGATTTTGAAGAATATAATGATTCTACTCATTTTACAAAATCTGAAAATCCTTCTTCTTCGTCCTTCCATTATGATTATTATGAACATAATAAGAACCATAAGTCTTTAGATGATGAGTTAGCTGAAATTGAGATTGAATTTCAGAATATTTGTTCCAAATATACTTTCTCTATAAATCAAATTTCAAATGAAAAGTTATTTCGATCAAATGCTTTGAAATCAAATAGATCTGATACACTTGACAAGAACGAATATCTAAAAGATGAAGTTAATCATTCACAAGATTCAAATTCTGATATTTCCTTTCAATACAATAACGATGATATACTGCTAAAGGAAATATTCCCCTCTCTTAATCTTGATGAAAATTTTCTAGATCATGATCTTAATAATTTTCAACATACCTTGTTAGGATATTTAGACACATAGGAGTTAGTTAAGATCAATTTGTGTAATATATCCGTTAGGGATAGTGTGTTTCTTTAGTATGCATTAGTATGCATTTGTAAATACTTAATCCGACGGTCATGATATTTCCCGACATAGAGTGATCCGACGGTTCAACTTCTCTTAGATCAAACCTAACCTTGATCCATGGCTTAACACCTGATTGGTCCATGATCTCTATTTAAAGAGCATGGAGGGTCATTGTTTAGTTGCTCGATTACGAGAAGCTCATTTGTAACTTTCTTTCTTTGCATAATAAATTGTCTCGTAGAAGCTATTTGGTCAGGGCCGTGGAGTGTTTCCCTCAAGAGGGTTTAAACCACGTTAAAACATCGGTGTGTTGATCTGTGATCTGTTTGTGTGAAGTGGTTTCTCTTGGTGTTTGTTCCTTTGGTAGTACCCTATGGACCCGAACATGGTATCATAGCTTTTATGAAGAGCTGCTTCCGGTTATGATCTAGATCTTGAACTGTTGTTGCCGAAACTCGAAAGGGTTTCTGGTTCTGGTATTTCTGTACATTTTTGGGCTTTGGGAGGTGTTCCATTGCATCCGGAGCATTGTTTTCATTGGGAAATAGTTTTTGTTTGATTGAAAATAGTTCCCGATTCCTCCAGAAATGCGTATTTCATCATATCTGAACGTATAATGTTACAGTGGCGCATTTTTCTATTTTCCGTTTTGAAAAGAAAAAAATCTCATATTTTATCATTTTTTATTGTTACATTTTTTTTTGGGTTCGAATTGTTGCTTTCCCATCTGCCTATGCTCTTTTTCCGTGCACCTTGAGCGATCTCGACAAATCAGAAACAGAAAGGGAAAGGGTTTTTCTCGGCTGCTTATGCTCTTTGCTGTGCACCTTGCGCGATCTCGGCAAATCAGAAATAGAGAGAAAACATAGACTTTCCAGGCAAGCTAATGAGATCTAACTCCAGAAGTGTGAAAAAGTTTTTTTGGTTTTGATTTGTGGTGTGTTTTGTAGGGAAAAGGGCAAGCATGCAAACCGAGCAAGAAGAGTCAAAAAAAAAAAATCGCCTTTCTCATTCCCATATTTTACATACCTTTTAATCTAGCTCACTTGGTTCAAAGTTGCTTTATTCCTTATTAGGTCTTGAGTTCAAGTCTTAGGAAGTTACTTTTAAAAGAAAAAGTGCATGCAATTTCTATTTTCAAGTTACTTTATTGTAAAAGTGCATCTCACTTAAATAATAAAAAATAAAAATACAAGTGAGTCACTTAAGTTCTTTTTTATTGTTGCACTATTTAAAAGTAATATTATTGTAAAAGTGAAATCACTTATTTTACAAAAGTTGTTCACTTAAAGCAACTTTCTTGTAAAGTGATTGTCAAAAGGTTCGTCTTGGGAAGAGGAGGGTTCTTTTTTTTTGCTGGACATTCTCTAGTTGCCACGTCACTATTGGGGACATCTTCAACAATTTCTTTGTTCAAGCATAACTTCATCATACAGAGTCAGTTTTCAGTGCCGGTTTTTTTGAAATCACTTATTTTTTCGAGCTCTTCACATCCAAATGTTTGGTTTCTGATTTTACAGCCATTAATTTACAAATATGGCCACCCCTTGTGATATTCTACTTAATAGTTCCAACTATTTCTCATGGAAATATCGTATGGAGGATGTTCTACAAAGTAGGGGAATTTTCAGAATTACCTCAGGAAAAGAAACAGAACCCACTGATGATGATAAGAAAATAAAATGGGAAAATAGATGTGACGAAGCTCGTGGATTGATTGGGATGTCAATCTCTACTGATTTGCGATTCCACATATCTGGAATTGATGAACTTGATGATGCTTGGCACAAGTTGGAATCTGTGTTTGGTAAACACAATGAAATTCGAGGTCACCAACTCGAAAATGAGTTGATTTCTTTAAATCCAAGTAACTTTTCATGCATTCAAGATTATTTATCTAAGTACAAAACTATTAAACTCTTATGTGCAGAATGTAAGATTAAGAGGGAAGACAAACAATGCATTTATCATATTCTTTTCAAACTTGGACCTGCATATTCTATTTTTGTATCTACATTTTACTCCATGAAAGGATCCTTGAATGCAGCTAGCTATCAAGAGCCTAGTCTCGAATCCTTTTGTGATTCCTTGATTAGAGAGCAAGATAAACTCATTCATCTTGGAATAATCAACAATGCAGATACATCTGGGAAATCCTTATTGTCCCAACAGAAAGAAAAGTCCAAGCCTCCCAAGAAACAAAATTTTTGCAATAATAAGTCATACAAGGGTCCAAAACCCTCTCAGTCAACTCCTTCTTTAAAAAATGACAAAGGATCCAAGACAAAAGGTAAGAAGACTGAGCGTCATTACAACTATTGTGGGAAAGATAATCATGATGAATCTAAGTGTTTCAAGAAGATGGCAGCCTTGGAAGCAGCAATGAAGAAGCACCACATTAGCCTAGATTCACCTTCAGAATCTGCCTCTCATGGACATGCACTTTGTGCTTCTGGTTATTCTTATAATGCATCTTCTTCTTCTACTTCAGATGAATGGCTCATTGATTCTGGAGCATCTTATCATATGGCTAAGGATCAAGCCATCTTTTATACAATGCATGAATGTAACACCAAACAAATATTTGTTGGTGATGATAGATCTCTAAGTGTTGTAGGAACTGGAATAGTTCCAGTAGATAATGGTCATTTTAGTGATGTACTATGTGTTCCAAGAATTTCTTGCAATTTGTTATCAGTCTATCAAATCACTCATTCTGGTGAAGGTAAAACTGTGACTTTTACACCTCACCAAGTTGTAATCAAGGATTTTAAAGATCCTCAATAGGTCCTAGCTACCGGAATTGTTGATGATATTCCCAGGTTGTACAAGTTTAACAACTTTGGGTCATCACCTTTCCCTTCTGTTTTTGTTGCTCATAGTGATAACTTGAGCAAACTTTGGCATGAGCGATTTGGTCACTTAAATTATTGCTCATTGCAAGAACTATGTAAAGACAATATGGTGACAGGTCTTCCAATGGTATCTTGCAGGGATGGTGTTTGTTCCAGTTGTGTACTCAGAAAACATCATCGGGACAGTTTTGACAAATTTGCCTCTTGGCACGGCTCGGTTCCCTTGGATCTTGTGCATAGTGACTTGTGTGGTCCTCTTCCATCTACTTCCTTCTCTGGTTTCAAATATTTCTTAACTTTCATTGATGATTACACCAGACACACTTGTGTTTATTTCCTAAAACTTAAGAGCGAAGTATTTAACATGTTCTTGGCCTACAAGGCCCTTGTTGAAAAACAATTTGGTCATCAAATTATTAAGTTAAGATCTGACAATGGAGGAGAATATGTTAACAAAAAGTTCACTACTTTCTGCACTAAACAAGGCATCCAACAACAACACGCTATTCCATATACACCACAACAAAATGGTGTAGCTGAGCGGAAGAACCGCACTTTAAAAGAAATGGCTAATTGTATGATCCAATCTAAGGGACTAAGTCTTCAATTTTGGGCTGAAGCCATTAATTGTGCAAATTACATAGTTAATCACACTCCCACTAAAGCATTACAAGGTATAACACCGAAAGAATCATGGAGTAAAACTAAACCCGATGTAAGTCACTTCCACGTGTTTGGTAGTGAAGCATGGGCTCACATTCCGGATGAAAAACGGAAAGCATTGCAGACTAAAAGTGAAAAGTGCATATTTGTTGGATATTTTGAAGATGTAAAAGGTTATAGACTTCTTCAACCACATTCTTAGGATATAATCATTAGAAGACATGTTAAATTTGATAAAAATCTCTTGGCCTGTGAGCCTAACTCGGCGATTGTGCCATCTTTGGCTTGCGAGCCTGATTCCGCATTTGTGCCTTCTTCTTCTTATTCCAACTTCCTTGACAGGTTTCCAACTCCAGTTTCTGATGATGACAGTGAGGATGAAAATCCACCTCTGCCTGCTCATGTTCCTCTAGTTGCACCAGCACAAGTGCCTCCTCGATGGGTCCACTCAACATGTGAAGTAGCTGGTGATCTTACCGATGATCCTAGAGATCAACATCGAACACGTTCTTAGTTTCAGCGAGCCTCTTCTCTTTTGGCTCAATTTTTTGAGAATCATGATCCAAAAACTTTTGCAGAAGCTTCAGGGAATCCAGATTGGGATGCAGCCATGGATGAAGAATATCATTCCTCAATGGCGAACGATACTTGGGATATTGTACCTCTTCCAAAAGGAAGAAAACTTGTCAGATGTAAATGGGTCTACAGAACTAAGTATGCATTAGATGGAAGTGTTGAATGACTTAAGGCAAGGTTAGTTACCAAAGGTTTTTTTCAAGTTGAAGGGATTGACTACAATGAAACCTTTTCTCCCATCACAAAAATGAATTCCATCCACCTTGTTCTTTCCCTTGTAGCCTTACATCACTGGGAAGTCCATCAAATGGATGTCAAGTCTGCCTTCTTACATGGTGATTTACAGGAGGAAATTTACATGGAACAACCTCCTAGTTGTGTTCAGAATAACTCTAGCCTTGTCTCCCGCCTTAAGAAATCCTTATATGGCCTTAAGCAAGCTCCTAGAGCTTGGTATGCCAAAATGGATAACTTTCTCCTTGACACTGGTTTTTCTAGATGCCATTCTGACCCCAATATCTATACCAAGAATGTAGGAAACCATCTCATCATACTTGTTCTATATGTTGATGACCTTATTCTTACTGGTAGTGACCCTAAGTTTATAACCCATGTGAAATACAGTCTTAAACAAAATTTTGAAATGTCAGACTTAGGACACTTGCATTATTTTCTTGGTCTCCAAGTCCTGTAAATCAAAGAAGGAATCTTTCTTTCTCAATCTAAGTATGCTTGTGACCTTCTTTGTCACTTTCACATGGAAGATTTTACACCAGCCCCTTCTCCCTTCCAATCTGGAGTCAAACTTTCTGCCACTTGTACTTCACATGAAGTCAATGCCACCTTATATCGTCAGCTTGTTGGTAGTCTCTTATACTTGAGTCATTCCCGTCCTGACCTTTCCTGTGCCGTTGGTCGTGTTGCCCATTCTATGTAGACACCTCATGAAATTCACTGGAAAGCAGCTAAAAGAATACTTCGATATATTCGAGGTACAGTTCAGTTTGGGATTCATTACAGTATAGGGGGGAAACCTTTGTTGGTTGGTTTCACTGATTCAGATTGGGTCGGCGATCCTGATGATTGAATGTCTACTGTAGGTTATGTTTTCAGTATGGGATCTAGACCTATTACTTGGGATTGTAAGAAACAACAAGCTCTTGCCCTTTCTTCAGTAGAGGCAGAATATCGAGCAGTAGTTAATGCTAGTCAGGAAGCTTTATGGCTTCGACAGATCCTTTGATTGTTTGGATTCGAGCAACATTAGCCTACTCCACTTTGGTGCGACAATCAAAGTGCCATCAAGCTTGCCAAAGATCCAATTCTAGATCAACGCAGCAAACACATTGAGCTACATATGCACTTCATCAGAAATCTTGTTCATGATTGTGTTCTTGAAGTGCTCTTTTTCCCTACAGATGATCAAGTTGCAGACATCTTCACCAAGTCTCTTACAGAAGTGAAGTTTTCTAAACTTTGATCTATGTTAGGAGTTCAAGAACTTATCATTAAGGGGGGATAGGCTCTAATGCCTCCTTCCTTCTCCTAATAGTGTCACTTTTGTAAATCCTTCAATCCTATCCCAAGTTGTTCTTAAGGGGGGATGTTAGGATATTTAGACACTTAGGAGTTAGTTAAGATCAACTTGTGTAATATATCCGTTAGGGATAGTGTGTTTCTTTAGTATGCATTAGTATGCATTTGTAAATACTTAATCTGACGGTCACGATATGTTCCTGACATAGAGTGATCTGATGGCTCAACTTCTCTTAGATCAAACCTAACATTGATCTGTGGCTTAACACCCGATTGGTCTATGATCTCTATTTGAAGAGCATGGAGGGTCATTGTTTAGTTGATCGATTACGAGAAGCTCATTTGTAACTTTCTTTCTTTGCATAATAAATTGTCCCATAGAATCTATTTGGCCGGGGCCGTGGAGTGTTTCCCTCAAGAGGTTTTAAACCACGTCAAAGCATCGGTGTGTTGATCTGTGATCTGTTTGTGTGAAGTGGTTTCTCTTGGTGTTCGGTCCTTTGGTAGTACCCTGTGTACCCGAACATACCTTTTATGATCCAATTTATTTATGGTTGGAACAATAATTTTTGAGCAATTTCCCATGTCATTTCCATTTCTTTGTGAATAAGAAACTTAGTTCATTTTTTCCTATTTTTGGACCTCCAGTTTCAAAATTTTCATTGCTGATTCATCATTTGTTTTATCTTGCAGGTTTTAGGTTACTTGATTGGCTCCATTGGATATTCGAATATACTTAGTTTATATTTATTTTAGAATAATGTAGGAGTAGGTATAGAACAAATTAGTTTTGATAAATTCTTTAATAATTAGATTGCCCTTTTAGTTGTCTTCAATAAAGTATTTGTGACGACAAACCGGATCTAAGGTGGGTTCTAGTACTGTTCGATTACAGACATTGGAAGGTGTTGTGGACACCTATCCAGTGAATGTTTTACTCCTCAAAAGTCATTTTGTATAAATCATACTGATATTTTTGTACATAGATTGATTTTGCTTATTTTCTTTTGTTTGGTTTGTTTTATTTTTTGTATTTATCATTTGTTTGATTTCAAAGCCCCACACATGTAGCAATATTTAGTAATCAGTTTATCTCTTGGTGATGATTGCAGTTTTGATTTTATGACTATCTGCCAGCTATGATTTTGTCCTGTATTTAAAAATTGTTCAAAATAGGACATACGATTAATGACCGCAGGACCTCAAATTAATATATCTCTACGATGGTCATTATCTTACACATGTATTATTTGTTTAATCGGAGTCTAAGGGATAACTGAATCTCCATTGTCTCATGTCTCATGGTTTAAGTTGCATATCATATTAACCTTGCCAGCTTGTTCTGCTCTGGATCCTTTTACCATCACCTTAAGATAAAGTAAATTACGAGGTGGGAGGTCTTGTCATCAAGCCTGCTCATTGGGTTCATAAGTGCTAAGCAAAATGACATCTTCACACCAAGCTACCACACTTGGAAGATGAATTTCAGTTTTACTGAGAGTTGAAGATCCTATTACAGTTCGGTCCATTCATGATCAGCATAGCACTGGTGAGTAACACTACTAATATATGGTCACCAAGCCATGGTAGTGCCTTATAATTTTCCAACTTAATGAAATATGGAATGCTGCATATTTGTTTTAGTACAATATACCTGTGCATATAAGAACAGGGGGGTCTTATTACAAGCTAGCCCTGCCACGATCATAGGTTCAATTTGGACTGAAGCTATCAAAATATGGTTACCAATCCATGATAGTTGCTTTCAGCACCTCAACTGAAAGATAAGGAGTCTCATTATTGGGCTGGCTTGATCAGTTTTTAAATTCTACCAGTGAGTTGCACTGCTTATATCTGATCACCAAGTCAAGGCAGTGGTTTTATACACACAGTTATCTTTTAATTCAAAAAAAAAAAAAAAAGCTGCATGTAAATAATGTCTCAATAAATCAAGGTGATGTGTAATTGGGATATCTAGAAGCATTTTCAAGTATGTGCTTGGGTTCAACACAAGCAGCTTCCCATGACTACATACAGGTGAAGGGTCTCAGTTGTCTCTTCAACACCCTTATCATATTTGTATTATTCTTAATATGATCAGACGTGGATATTTATTAATTTACGGTCCATGCTCATTAACTGTATTCCTTGTGATCATTTTCGAAAATTCAAGCTGAAGAAAGGAGATTTGGATAACATGTTTTAATGTTTTCTCTAAGCTGGTTTTCATTGCAGAGATAACTGGTTCTTCCTAGCCAGTCTTCATTTGTTGTGGGCACAACAGATCCCATGCTTCACTTAAGCAAGGGAACACCATTTCTAGATAAACGCAAAGGTATTTGGGTGAGTCATCTTACAAATATTCAATTTTGATTTTACCTCTAAAATCCTCCACCCATGCGTTTGGTCTGCTTGTTTGTAAGGGTTTGATTAATTCTTCCTAAATGTTTTGGTCTTTAAAAGCCAAAATTTTGAGTTTTTGTTGACTGCTACCATCATCTCGAAACCCTAAATTTAGAGAACCCGCAACCCGACAGGTGCCGGTTGCGGGACTATTGTTTTTAAGTTTTTCGTTTAAGTAATTCTGAAACCCACAACCCGACAGGTGCGGATTGCAGAATCATTCTGTAATAAGATTGAGAAATAATTACCCTAAAACCCAAACACCGCAAGCAGCATTCGGATTTCGGGATTGTGTTCTTTTTCGTTTATTTGGTGTGTGTTCCCGAAACCCGCAACCCGTAATTTCAAGATGCGGCTTTCGGGATGGTTATTTTTACTTCACAGTTTAACATTCCGAATCCCGCCACCCGCATAGTGGGTTTTCAGCTTTCAGAAATCCTTTTTTTTACTTCCATTTTGTGAACCCGCAACCCTCAAATCCATACTTTCGGGTTTCGGCTTGCGGGGTCTTTGAATACAAGCTTCATGAACATACCTGAACCCGATTCTGTGCCCGCTGTGGTGAATCTCAGTCATCCATTTGTTATAATCACATGGTTGTTTTTATTTTGGTGAATGTATTTAATAGGGAGTTTACCTTTTAGTTTTACATTTTAACTATTGAAGAAATTACACTGTCGCATTATCATTTTAGTGTGGATTGCGTGTCAGGTGCCATTTTTCAGTTTGTTGGTTATTTCAAGCAAGTCCACTATTATCCTTATGCTACTAGCCTGCAATTTTGCTATTTTTGGGTTGAATTTCATTTGATTTTCTGTATCAATTAGATATTGCAAGGTTCTTTCACCATGTTGAGAAATACACGGTCTAAATCGTCGTACAAAGACCCCCTGATCAAAGACCCAAATTTTGGTTTTCTCTTTGACACCAATGAACAAGTTACTAAAACGTACCAGATGGACTGGTCTAGGATATACGCCATTTTTTATAATGATGACGTTTCCCATATCGAGAATGATAGACCAATCTACGAGAAAATTAGGGCTTCCCAAATTCACACCATCGTTGCACACCATGTTGTCTTACCCTACATAGATGTAGTTAAGTGGATAATTGATATTGTTGATGTTAAAGACCATTCTTTTAATGGAATTACAGGTTGTCAATTGACAAGTTTTCACCCAGAGGTTTTTGTTTGAGCTTTTGCTCTGAAACCCCATGCACAGACCCTCTCTACTGAGTTCATACAATCGTCCAAAACCCAGTATAATTTCGATGAAATGATTAAGTCTTGGATGCTCAATCCTAATGCCTTTGTACCTAAGTCGGATAACCTTTATCCTATTATCTAGTTTAAGGAACCCTTTTCTCTACTTGCAGCCATGCTCTGCCAGCTTTTCGGTCAACCCAATTGTTCCCATTTTAAAGAAAAGTGGGCACCCATAGCACATCATGTGTTACTTACAGGTGAGTCTTTTCCGTGGGCCTCTATCTAATCAGTGAAACTAAAAAATGCCATCCATGAATATCAGAAGGCACCAGCTCATAAGAAGCCACCCTTCTTCCTATCTGCATATGTTCTTGATGTTTTCTGCTCAGAGTTCCAGTACCCTAATTTGGGTTGGCATTGGACCCCTTCAGATCCACCTGTACACATCTACCATTCAGCACTGCGGGAAGGGAATTTTGCACCTATGATATATGAAATATGTGATTGTTTTGTGGGTACCAACTATTTCAAGATCTTCCAGCAGTAGCCACCTGCATTCTCAGAGGATGCCAAAGCTTTTATCAACACAATTGGTGACTAGTATGTAGGTGAGTACTTTTCATACATCAAAATCTAGGGAAGTGAAACAGTTCATTTCTTGCCCGGAATAGTTCCATATAGGATGGTAATACAGGAGATTTCTTTTCAAACTATCATTGATGATATGTATAAGAGACTCATAGGACCCCAAAAGAAAAACTGGCCTAAGTTTGCTCTGAATCTTGGTCAACTGGTCATCCCAAATTCAACCTAGGTTGCAGTTCTGGGTGATCAGATAGCTGCTCTAAGATTAGGTGTTTCCCTTAAAAGGAAACATGATCCTAAGAAGTTCTTGGATGCACACCTAAAGCATCCAAGAACTTAGGGGGTAGACATATTTTTTCAAGTCTTGGCCAAAGAAAAAGACTCTCAAGAACAACATGACATTCTACAATATCAGAAACAATTAACGGACAAAATCCTAAGTTACAGGGCCATGTAGTTGAATCTTGTTGAACAAGCAAGAAAGGACAGGGAAGAGAAAGAAGCTCAGAAATCTAACGCTCCTCCTTTGGCCACGAGTCCTGATGGAGACAAAGGTAAAACTATTCAAGGGGAACCATTCAAAGAGAAAGCTAATGAAGAAGCTAAACTCATGTTGCAGACAGCCCATGAATCTAAACAACAAATGGCGCAGTTGTCATCAATGTTACAGACTCAGTTGCTAGAACCCCCAAGGCCTGCAGACAAAATTCAGCCACCAGGTACACTGGATGATCAAGTCTCTACTCCAAACACTCCAGAAGATGATAACTTGGTCATAAACAAGGCTAGCCCAACTAAAAGATAGAAGTTCATGCCTTCCTCATCACAAATTTCTACTGTAGATATAATTGATTGTGATTAAGAAATAGTTTCACCTCTTCAACTACCAGTAGTTGAAGAAGTCTCTGGAAATCCTAAGACTGATACTGAATTGCTGGACAATATTGATATGGATCAGTCTTTCCCTGAACAGTCAGTGTTGGAGCTTAATGCTGCCCCTGGTATCACATCATCAACAATTGTGTTATCATCTGTTAAGCCAAATTCTACTGTGCCTCTAGGAGGAACACTTCCATTCTCATTATCCCACTTGTTTAATACCCTCAACAACACCACTACTTCATTACCAAAACATTCAGTCCCTTTTTCCATTTCACCATCTGTTACTGTAGAATCCCAGCCTTTGGATATCCCTCCGCAATCATCTACAATTGATTTAGTAATAACCTCCATCGATGCATCTTCCAAGGTTTCTCCTACACACTCACCTAGTAAAGATCAGAGTCCGCTTCCTTTCCCAGAAGTCAATAGTCATGTTCAGGTTCAACTTTTTGAAGTCTTTGTCTCACTTCCCTCCTTATAAAAAGGTGTGTCAGCTCTCGAAGTCATTAGTACACCTCTAGCTGCCACTCAAGTAACTCTACCTATCCCTACCTCTGTTGTCACACAAACACCTTCTTTGATTTCTACAATTAGCATCACGTATGTTCCTACACAGTCCATTGCTGAGTATATAGACAGAGATGTGGTTCCTCTTAGGAATTATTTCTATCGTCAAGATGAGAAGGCAGCTGTTAAAAGAAGCAGGAAGAGGGGTCAAGGACAAGGTGGTTTGGAAGCACATGAACCAGATCAGGTGATATGGGCCCCCAGAACTAATATCCCAAGAATTGAAGCGGTTGAGACAGAAGCAGCCTTAGGGGCTTTTGCCACTGCTAACTGGGATTCGGTCCAGGTCTTGGATAAAGAAGTTGACCTCAGGGAGGAAGAAATTAGAAACCTAAAACAAGAGTTGGCTAAAACAAAGGATCAACATTCTGTTGATGTGGCTGACCTCAGGAAAACTTTCTGTAGATAAAGTACAAGACTTAGAACAGAAGAATGCTAATCTTCTTACTGAATTCAATCTTTTGCAGTCTCAACACTCTACTGATCTGGTAAAGATAGCCTCTTTGGAAAAGCAAATTGAAGATGCAACTGCAAGTGTAGCTTCCTCCAATGTTCTCAAGTTCACATCCTGTGACTTCAAAAATTTATCCCTTGAAGTGAATCAGATTCATCATGAAGAACTGAAGAAGTTATATATTTCCTTAGATGAGATCAGGGAAAATTTCATCAGTTTTTCTAAGATGTCTTCTAATCTTGAAGAACAGAAGGCAAAAAGACTCCAAGCTTGTAAAGTTGAAGAAGAAATCAGTCAATGGAAACTGTATATGAAGAATGTTCCAAAGAACATCCCAATCCTTAGTACTTTCCATATGAAGAAATTCAAGGCATCTTTGAACACGTGGCTTGATTTGAATGAATCAACTGAGGAAATCATTAATAAATCACAGGACATCTGCACTAGACGATGGTATGCAGTTGACAATATCATGGATACCCTAGGTTTGCCACTCATGAATCCTATTTTGGAAGCTATGCCACCAAAATGCAGACTTTAAGAACTCGAGAGAAGATGTGAAGAATTTGCACAGAAGATTCGGGATTTGGAACAAGTCAGCATTCAAGATGTAGATCGTTTGGTTAAAGAACCGGTCATCATGGAAGGGAGGATTCGTATGTACATACATATTTGGCACAAGCTAGCGAAGCATGATATGGAGAACAGCGCATGCAATGCTCAATTATCCTTGGAATCTGTCATTTTCCCAAATTTAGATGAATTGTTAGATCTTTATGAAAAATGGAAGGATTTCCTAGATCTTTAATTATATTTGATTTTGTAATGCCTATTTTGTAGAATTTCTCCTTTCGGACTCCTATGTTAATTAGTATTTAAGGGGGAGTGCTTCTCTTAGTAATGGTTGGGGAATTTTGGAATTGCAATTCAACAGGAGATTTGACTGAAGACACTCTGTTTATCAGAGTCATTGTAATTTTTGTACAAGACTTCTCTATTCAGGAAAGTTATCTTTTAATCCACCTTCTATTGTTTTTCAAATTTCTTTGGGAATTGCTGAGTTAATGTTTGAAATTTTTCATCGGTTGTGTGTTTAATATTTTGCAGGACATTCATTAATGCATAAGATCTCTCATATTTATTTCTCTGTATGTCTGGATTATGCTCAAAACAGTTCTATTAAATTTCTTTAATTGAACGTTTTCATTTTTTTATATTTCTGCAAATGATTCGATGCAAATAAATATGTATAATCAAATGTTAATTTTTCAAATAACACAATGGTTACAGATTAGATACTTGAATAGGCTTAAACACTTTGAAGAATTGTCACTTAATTTTTATTAACTGATAAAACTTTAATTAACAAGTGAAGAACCCCAAGACATTTCTGTTTAAGGTGCTTAACTACTTGTTCATCACACTTCAAATCTGATCTGCACAAGATCAACTCTTCCTGTTAGGCTAGATCTAACTTAGAATAGATTCTTCCCTTAGATAGGTTAAGTTAGGTTTGGTAACAAGCTTTCACACTTAGTTTTACTTGATAGGAAAGCTCATCTTTTCAAGATCAAATATTTTACTCATAGAGTGCCAGCGGAGGCCAATTAGACGTGGGTGATCACCACACCAAATAGCTTGAGGATAGAATTGCCCTTGCGCAGGGTCTTTCGAATCCTTTGGCTGGGTTTTCATCCCCTGTTGTGTGCCTTGGAACCCATTCCAACACCTTGCACTTACCCTGCACCCCCGAGGCATCAATAGGGTTTTAGGAAAGCAAAAAACAGATGATAAACTACTCAAAATTTGAATCTTTCTACGACCAAAACACTTAGAAATTTCCGAGAAAAATAGTGATAATTAATCCAAGCACAGTTGAAGGTTTAAGATAATAGAAGCCAAGTCCAAAATCTTATGTTTACAAGAAAAATTACCCAAATACCTTGTGAGTATTTTGATCACAGAATATCTAGGAGCTATGGAGAACCTCACAAAATCGAATTAATTTGCAAAAACAGTGGAAAAACTTGAAAAAGAAGATAATTTTACACACAATGTATGCTGAAACCTTTGATTAACTGACTGTCTAACATGTGAAAATGTTAGTAACAGGTTTTTATTACATCCATGAGAAATTCGAGAGCATTAGGTGGCTCTAGCTGAGTGTACAAGTCAACAATGCCAAATTGGCCTCAATCCCCCCTAGGTGGGTCCAACTCAATCCCAATCACCCCAAACAGCCACAAATTCTGGTGTGGAGGTGGCTGAAGCATGCTGGGTCATTAATGAGCTCAAGGAAGGCGTGGGTGAGCAAGTGGAGGAGGTTTTGGGGCCCAAGGGAGCATTAAATGCTCCAAATCTAGCCAAAAATGGGCAAAAATCCACCCTAGCGCCCTTGGTCAACTAAAATTCCCCAAAACAAGGAGAGAGGGCGCACCAGCAATTAATGAGGGCGTACTTGTGGACAAAACAGGAGGCTGGGTGAACTGGTTTGCTTGGAAGTGGGTGTGAACACTCTCAAAAGTGGGTTTTTGACCAACTGTAGTCACCTAGTCCAAACTATGGTTTAATTAAGCACATAAGCAATAAAAATTTATGGATTATGGTACTACATGTGGATTATAGTTCTAACACCCCCCCTTAACCATAACTTAGTACATCTCATGAAAGATAAGTGGGAGGCCTTGGCAACAAAGGCTCAAGTCACCTTATTACAAACAGAAATTTTATTTGTCCATATGAACCGAGGAAAAGAAGTAAAATCTCATGGGATAAAAACTTCCCTCTAAAATGGACATGGGGCTGAACCTGCAATTAAATTGCAGCAATCACCATCCATCACTCACTCCAAGCAAGGCTCTCAAGTGAGTGAAGGTCTTCTCAGTAAAGCACTTGGTGAAAATATCTGCAGTTTGCTCGGTGGATGGGCAATACTGCAATGAAATCACCCTGTCATGCACCAAGCCCCGAATGTAATGCATGTGGATCTCAATGTGCTTTGTTCTTTGCCTCTGTACTGGATCAGTAGATATCTTGATGGCACTTTGATTATCCACCCAAATATTGGTTGGAGAATCAATAGCAACACCAAACTCTCGAAGAATGCCTTGCAACCAAACACACTGTGTGGCTGCGTTCACTGCTGCCCTGTACTCGGCCTCTGCTGATGAAAGAGAAATTGTATGTTGTTTCTTACTTGACAAGCAAATGGGACCTTCAGCAAACATAAACACAAAACCTGAAGTGGAATTTCTATCGATGGGATCTCCCGCCCAATCGGAATCAGAAAATCCAGCTAGTTGAAGTGAAGAACTATCTGCATAGTGTACCCCAAAGTTCTTTGTTCCTTTGACATAATGAAGGATCCTTTTGGATGCCTTCCAATGGATCTCATGTGGATGCTGCATATACCTTGCTACAGCACTTACAACATAATACAAATCAGGTCTTGTATGTGTAAGGTACAACAAAGTTCCAACTAGTTGCCTGTAGAGTGTGCAATCCACCAATGGAGAGTCTTCAAATTCACCTAGTTTTATGCCTGAAAGGAATGGGCACTTGGATGCCTTACATTCAGCCATTTTAAACTTGAATAACAGGTCTGAAGCATACTTAGGTTGACTCAGCAATATACCTCTCTCAGATTGCTCAATTTCCAAACCCCAAAAATTGCCTTAGCAATCCTAGGTCGCTCATGGCAAATTCACTGTGCAAAGAAGCTTTAATTGAGCCAATTTGTTTGGTGCAGCTCCCTGTAATTAAGAGATCATCAACATACAGTACAATGACCTGCAAATTATCATCACATTGCTGCAAATAAACATTTGTATCAGACTTGCATCGACAGAAACCAATTGAGAGCAAAAAAGTATCCATTTTGGCATACCAAGCCCTGGGGGCTTGCTTGAGTCCATAGAGTGACTTCTTCAACCTGCATACAAGTGTGGGATCCTCTTGGAATCCTTCAGGTTGATGCATATATATCTCTTCCTGTATATCACCATGCAAGAATGCACTTTTGACATCCATGTGGTGAACTTCCCAACCTTTACTAGCTGCCATGGCTAGAGCTAGTCTAATTGAGTCCATCTTTGCAACCGGTGCAAAGGTCTCTGTATAATCTACACCATGGATTTGTGAGTAGCCCTTATCCACTAGCCTAGCCTTATACTTCATATCAGAACCATCAGCAACAGGTTTGGTTCGGAAAATCCACTTACATTGCACAAGTTTCCTCTTGGGAGGAAGAGGCACCAAATCCCATGTTTTGTTCTCTTGGAGAGACTGGAATTCTTCTTGCATTGCTGCTCTCGACCTTGGATCATGATGAGCTTCCTGATATGATGTTGGATCAGATCCAATCATCATATAACAGTGATCAGCAAGTTCATTTTCATTTGCAAAGAAAGCATTGATTGTTTGAGATCTAGTCTTCCTAGGCTCTTGGGGATTGCCTGCCAATTCACCTGCATCTTGTATGATTTCTCAGCCCACTTGGGCCTTGATGGTGACTCATGTACAGAAATTTCATATTCAGCCATGTCATCTTCAGAAATATCAGAAAAATCAGAGGTGGAATCATCACTAATTTCATTAAGGTGTGGAGGAGAGGAGCTTTCCCCCGGTGCAAGCTCAAAATCTGGAATTGGTTCTTCTTCGAATTGCACACTTCTCTCAATGAAAGTTTTGAGTGTGGATGTGTCAAAGAGCTTGTAGCCATTTGTGTCCTCACCATATCCAACCATGATACATTCCCTGCTCTGTGTCTCCAAAGCCTTCCTCTTTTCTGATGGAATTCGAGCCCATGCTCTAGACCCAAAAATCCTGAAATTTGACACATTTGGTTTTTGGCCAAACCATGCCTCATAGGGGGTTTTTCCTTTGACTCATTTGTGAAAGGCTCTGTTCTGAATATGAGAAGCACAATTCATGGCTTCATCCCATAGCTTAGGGCTTAGATCCCTAGCTTCAATCATGCAAGTAGCCATCTCCTTGAGAGATCTATTTTTCCTCTCTGCCACACCATTTTGCTGAGGTGTGTAGGGGATTGAATGTTGAATTTGGATGCCACATTCCTCACAAAGGTTCTGAATGTTATTATTCACATATTCCTTTCCATTATCAGTCCTAAGGATCTTTATCTTATGACCACTATGGTTCTCCACTAGGGCTTTCCAAATCTTCAATTTCTCAAACACTTCTGACTTCAATTTAAGGAAGTAAACCCAGCAGAATCGAGAGTAGTCATCTATGAATGTAAGTACATACCTTGATCCACCATATGATAGAGTGGGAAGAGGACCAATGAGATATGAATGTACCAATCCAAGTGGTTGAGTGGCTCTCCTTGCCATTCCCTTCTCATAGCTGCGCTCAGGATGCTTTCCAACTACACACCCAATGCATGCACCATTTGAAGATCTGATTTCTGGAAGCCCTTCCACCATCTCGTCCTTGTGCAAATGCTGGAGATATTTGTAGTTCATGTGGCCAAATCTTTCATGCCACAACTTGGAGGTCTCGTTGGCATGAGAGACAAGAGCATGGTCACTAGAATTTGGAATGAAATTGGAGAATTTGTACATTCTCTCATCATGATCTGCATACCCTACAGCCACAACTTGATTTGAGGAAATTTCTGAGATTTCTACCAAATCTGGAGTAAATGTTACTCTCTTGGATTCTCCTGTATGGGTCATTTGATAAACTGATAGCAAATTTGCATCCAATGAAGGTACATAGAGCACATCATTGAAATAGCCATGCTCCATGTCAATCCTACCAATCCCCTTGGTATGGATTTCTGAATCATCTCCCATTCGAACTGTTGGGCCACCATTCGAATGCATAGAGGAGAAGAGCTCTCTGGATGAAACCATATGTCTGGAAGCTCCTGAATCAATGATGAAGGAAGAGGGATTCGAAGTACCTGCTACCAAAGCATGACACTTCTCCTTATTGTCAGGATTTGAGGTGCTCTCCTTCTTCCTTGCGCCCTCAGGGACTGGGATGTTGTTCTTCTCCAGCAGCTGCGCCATTGAGTCAATGGTTTTCTTCATACATGAGCTCTCTGGATGCCATCCCCTATGACAATAGGTACATTTGGTCTTTTCCTTTCCCTTCTTTTCCTTCTCCTTTGACAGATTCGAACCCCCATCTGCAGACTTGGTCTTGTCAGACTTCCTCTTCTCTTGCTGCTTCGAATTCTTGGCTTTCTGCTTTCCTTTGCTTGCATTTGAAACACCCATTGCCAATGCTTGGTCCTTTGATTTTATGGTGCCCATCTGAACTAGTTTGTCCTGCTCCTGAGTGAGACACTCCATGAAGGTAGCTAGTGATGGCATTTGCCAATTTTGAAGGGTCATTTTGGCTGAGTGAAATGTGCTAACAAATACTGAAAACTCTGGGCCTAGCTTCGAAAGGATGGACAGAATCAGTTGTTCCTCCTTCTTAACGATTCCACAATGTTGTAGTTGAAGCACCAGTGACTTGAATTTCGTGAAGAACTCCTGGATGGTTTCAAAATGCGATGGGCTCAAGCTAATGAGCTCGTTTTCAAGCTGGTGGCCTCTCAGTTCATCAGTTTTCCCAAAGAGTGATTCTAGCTTCACCCATACTTCATTGGGAGTTGTCAAACTGTCTGTATGAAACAAGAGTTCCCTTGAAATGCTCAGGCATAGAAATCCATAAGCTTCATCAAGTCGATTGTAGTACTTTGCTTTCTCCACAGCAGAGTTTGGCTCCACTTCTGTGCCCATGGTCACTCTATAGAGACCCTTAGATCTCAGCTTGATGACCATCTCAGCCTTCCAATCGAAAAAATTGAAGGGTGTGAGCAACATTTGGTTTGCTTCCATGACTGCTGCGTTAATGGTGAGAAAACTACTGAAACACCTGCAAAAAACACTCAATTTTTAACTGGAAATCCTCTCTAGAATGCAGTTCAATGCTCAATATTGACCTGCAACTCACTAACTCCACGATGGCTCTGATACCATGTGAGCATTTTGATCACAGATGATCTAGGAGCTATGGAGAACCTCACAAAATCGAATTAATTTGCAAAACCAGTGGAAAAACTTGAAAAAGAAGATAATTTTACACACAATGTATGCTGAAACCTTTGATTAACTGACTGTCTAACATGTGAAAATGTTAGTAACAGGTTTTTATTACATCCATGAGAAATTCGAGAGCATTAGGTGGCTCTAGCTGAGTGTACAAGTCAACAATGCCAAATTGGCCTCAATCCCCCCTAGGTGGGTCCAACTCAATCCCAATCACCCCAAACAGCCACGAATTCTGGTGTGGAGGTGGCTGAAGCATGCTGGGTCATTAATGAGCTCAAGGCAGGCGTGGGTGAGCAAGTAGAGGAGGTTTGGAGGCCCAAGGGAGCATTAAATGCTCCAAATCTAGCCAAAAATGGGCAAAAATCCACCCTAGCGCCCTTGGTCAACTAAAATTCCCCAAAACAAGGAGAGAGGGCGCACCAGCAATTAATGAGGGCGCACTTGTGGACAAAACAGGAGGCTGGGTGAACTAGTTTGCTTGGAAGTGGGTGTGAACACTCTCAAAAGTGGGTTTTTGACCAACTGTAGTCACCTAGTCCAAACTATGGTTTAATTAAGCACATGAGCAATAAAAATTTATGGATTATGGTACTACGTGTGGATTACAGTTCTAACATACCTTTGTGTTTATTTTTATTTTTTTAAATTGGGGCTCCCATGCTTAGCTGAAGCATGGGATTTGTTGTGCCCACAACAAATGGTGACTAGTTGGGAAGAACCAGTTATCTCTATAAGCAAACTTGAGTTAGAGAAAATATTTCAGTCTGCTACTTTTCAAACCTCAAATATTTAGAAAATATTTATAAAAGGGACAGCGAATAGGAAGAAAACATAAGATTGACATATTCCCATCGATGATCATATTAAAGATGATGCAAATCTAATAAGGAGAAATAATAAACAATAGAGATCATGTACCATTACGCAATCAACATCCATCAGCTTGTGTTAAATCTGAAACAAACTTAAAACTTCTCATGGATATTCCAATTACATATTACCTTGGTTTATTAATTGGTTTTATATACAATAGTTCTTTTGGTTAAATACATTTTTTTTTCTTCTTTTTTAATTTTTTTTATTCATAAAAAACTGTATATAAGACCTTGTTGATATAAGACCACTGCCCTGACATGGTAATCAGATATCAAGAGTGCCATTCACAATCCTGATTCAGAAACTGATCAAGCAGGCTCGATAAGGAGACCCCTTGTTCCTTAGTTGTGATATTGAAGGCAACTATCGTAGCTTGGTGACCAGATAATGAGAGCTTTAGTCCAAATTAGACCCATTACCATTGCAAGGATGGATTGCAATAAGACCCCCCTGTCCTTATATACAACAAGTATCTTATAAAATAAAATACAAATTTTATTTAAATAATAGACTACAAGGCACTGCTAAAGCTTGGTAACCTTATGATAGCAGCATTACTTACTAGTGTTTTGCAGATCATGTATGGATCAACCTGTGATAGGATCTTCCACCTCTCAACAAAACTAAAAGTCATCTTCCGAGTGTGGTGTCTTGATATGAAGATGTCATTCCACTAAACACCTATGAACCTAAAGCACTGGTTTAAAATAAGACCCCCGTCCTTGTAATCTATGATTATTTAAGAAAACATTATTATCAAGGTGATTGTAAAAGGATCTAGAGCAGATAAAGCTAGTCAGATTATTACGATATGCTGTGACAATGAGACATAAGATAAGAATGTTTCAACCATTCCCCATATCTCAATTAAACAAATCAAACATGTAAAAGGTAATGAACAAGGTGAAAAGTTGTCAATCAAGGTCCTGCACCTATTGGTTGTGCACTCTTTACAAAACAAATTCAGATATCAGTTGAAAGAAACCGAGACTAACATACTATTATGCAAATTCAGTTGAAATCATATTCGAGTAAAAATGGTTTTAAACCATTACCAAGTGTGTGGAGTTTATTATCAAGAAAACGAAAGAAAACAATCAAAGCAAATAAAGCATAAAACACACACCAAACCTATGTACAAAAGCACCAATTGTTCAAACGAAGTACTTTTTGAGCAGTGAAACGTTCACTAGGTAGGTGTCCACGACTCCCTCCAGTGTTTGTAATTAAACAGTACTAGGACCTATATTTTCTGTAATAACGAAAGGTCCCAGCCAAAGGCGCTGCAATTTGGTATATTGGTTCTTATCTTTATGCTATTTGTCCCATCTTAATACCAAATCCCCAACTGAGAATTCCCTGTCAGATGAATATTTCTCGTCAAACCATCTCTTCACCATCTGTTGATGATGATATAGCTTGTTCTTAGACACTTCTCTCTCTTCCTCCAATTTAAGCAAAGTCTCAATTGAAGAGGAGAAGAATTATCTTCTTCAATACATTGGGCTAATTGTAGTGATGGGATGGTGAGGTTGGAAGGAAGAATGGCCTCTTTGCCATAAATCAAACAATAAGGGGAATTGCCAATAGCTTCTTTTGGAGTGATCCAATCTGCCCAAAGGGCATTATAGAGTTGTGTGTGCCAATCCCGGTGATGAGTGGCTACTGTCTTCTTGAGAATATTTATCAGGTTCTTATTCGAAGATTCAACGAGCTCGTTACCCTATGGGTAATAATTGGCAGAAAATTTTATTTTAATCCCTCTTTCAAGGGCATATTGTGTCAATTCAATCTAAGAGAAATAGGATGCATTATAAAAAATGAGATACTCAAGGGTGCCAAACCTTGTAACTATCTGACTGTCTAGGAAAAATATTACCTGGCTAGCATTGCATTTCTTCAGGGGAATTGCTTCTGTCCATCTGCTAAAATAATCAGTGACGGTAAGAATATACCTATGTTGAAGAGAAGAAGTAGGATTGATGGGACCAACAAAGTCTAATCCCGACTGCTGAAATGGGAACTGAACTGCCACTGGTTGCAGAGGAAAAGTAGGTTTCTTAAACTTCCCTTTCCCTGCACATTTCTGACATGTTTTACACTTTCTTACATAGGCATATGCATCTTTAAACAATGTAGGCCAATAATATCCCACCTTGAGGATCTTATTTGCCGTGGTTTCATCCCAGAAATGGCCTCCAGTAGGTCCTCCATGAAATTGAAAAAGTGTACCATCAGTTTCATGCTTCTCCAAGCACCTGAGGAATACTCCATCATAATTTTTTCTAAACAAAATTTCGTCAATGAATTGATAAGGAGCAGAATTTAATATTAAAGCTCTTCATTTTTTGAAATCTAAGATTTTGAGAGCAAACCCATTGTTAAGAATAAACCTAATATGGTCATACCATTCAGAAGGAAGAGTATCTATTGCATTGAAAAAACCTGTAGGGAGTTCTTCCTCTTGCTCCCACTCCATCAGGTGCCATACAGGGTCATTCGACTGAGCAGTGAGCAAACATAAACCTTGCCCTCTGACAATTTTAGCTGGCCTGATTTCCAAATCGTATTCTTGTAAAGCAGTCATCCAATGGGCCCTTTTTTCACCCAATTCCTTCTAGACTAGTACATTTCTTATAGCTGTATATGGGACAATTACCTTAGTTCTAGATTTCAGCAAATAAGGCCTGTAATGTCTCATAGATTTGTAAACTACATAAGCATGTTTATCAATTTGGGAGTAATTCAATTCAGCTCCCTTGAATGTTAAACTCATGAAGGAAATGGGAATTTCTGCATCACTGTCATGCTTCTGTGTCAAAACAGCCACATAAGAGAAATCAGTGGCAAAGGTATAGAGAATGAAATCTTTATCAAAGTTAGGGGACATGAGAGTAGGAGCCTCAGTGATAGCCCTTATAATTTCGACAAATGCATCTTTATGTTCCTGTGACCAAGTAAACTGTACATCTTTCTTGACTAACTGTTGTAGAGGCTTAACTATCTGTGCAACATTAGTTACAAACCCGCGGACAAAATTTATCTTACCTAGGAAGGATTGCATGGCCTTGCGCAAACCAGGCAAGCCAATCTTTGAAATAGCATTGGTACGTTCTGGGTCAATTATCATACCTTCTTTGGATACAATGAAAGCAAGAAGCTTTCCTTCTGTGACTGTAAAAATAGACTTTTTTGAATTGAGGGAGATCCCGTACTTCCTGCAACATTTGAAAACCTGTTTTAGGGAAAAAAGATGTTCATGTTGCTTCTTAGAATATATAGTAATATCATCTAGATAAACTACGACAGAGTTATGCATCAAACCTTTGAAAGCTATATCCATATCTCTCTTAAACGTAGCCTCGACATTTATCAACCCGAAAGGCATCCGTCGGTAGGAAAAAGTGCCCCAAGGGTTTCTAAAAGCGGTTTTGAGTTGGTCATCGGGAGAAACCATAACCGGGTTATATCCTGAAAAACCATCCAGGAGCGAGAACATCTCTGATCCTGCTACCTTTTGCAGAATCTGTTCCATTGGGGGAACAAGATAATTGTCCTTTTTGGAGGCCCGATTCAGATTTCAAAAATCGACACACAGTATGATTTCATCTCTCTTCTTATGCATAGGAACCAAATTGGGTTTGTCTAATAGGAAAAATGATTTGTGGCGTCAACAGTTTTTCTAGCTCTTTTTTCACAGAAGGTTCTAAAATGGGGTGCATTTTGCACAGTTTCTGTTGATATGGCTTCACCTCCGGCTTCATAGGTATGTTGTGGTGCATGACGCTTGTATCAAAGGTTTTCCATTCGTCATAAGTCGATGCAAAAATGTCTTTGTATTATTTACATAATTTAATGATAGCCCTTCTTTCCTCGGGAGAACAATCAACTCCTATATTGATAAAACAGGGTTCTTGCTCAGTACCTAAGTTGACCGGTTCGTAGTTAAGTGAGGAGCTCTGGGTTTTGCAATTGGTTCTATGTCTGAACTTATCCTGCAGATTGTAGAACTTCTCTAGACTGATAACAGATTTCAGGATAACATTTGAAGTATCATAAAGTGATTTTTCATGTTCTTCTTCATCTATAGCCATATTTTGAAACGTATCCTGTGCTATGAGGAAATCAAGGATCTGATGGTCGTCGTAAAAAAATTTCTAGTTTGTCACATTTTCAGGTATGGATGGCCTGTACATGAGTTCAATCGAGAAGGTTTGAGGCAACAAACCCTCTGGTGGTATCAATATGGATGTTTTGTTTGCTAAGAGTTCAACATCAAAGTTCTGTGACCTAGGGACTGAGTTAATATTAAATGCAGAAAAATAATTGGTAAGGTCTTTTACTAGCTTCTGATAATTAATCAGGTGTGGAGACAAGTAGTGTATCTTATTCCTTACCTGTTTGACAATGATTTCAGAGTCGCCAAATCAATGAATTACCTGTACACCAATATCAACATCTTTTTTAAGTCCTTGAATGAGGGCTTCGTATTCAGCTACATTGTTGGTACAGTCAAATTCTAATATGCATGCTATCATAGTTTTAATCCCTTTTAGGTTGATGAGGACACAACCTGCACCCGCTCCTTCCTTAGACCTGGAGCCATCAAAAAATAAATTCCATTGAAAGGTACAGTTCTAACCTAAGTGATCTGTGATTTTTTCTATAAATTTTCATCCGGGGAATAGTCAGTAGGAAAATCTCCAAAGAAAGTGTCAAAACTGAAATGTTCAATGTGTGAGTTAAGATAACCAATAGGCTCACTTGAGTCATTCAAATCTGTGAATGTTTGTTTCATAAATGGTTCCCTACTAATTTTGATTTTGTTGGGTTGTTGATTATAGCGTAACCGTAGATGTGACCAATCAGTGGAAAAGTAGCCTTTAAGCTTCTCTAACCAATCCCTACTTAACCACATCCCATAAGCTTCAGGAATGTCAGCTACAACAATTTCTATAGTTTGGTGGATGCGAGGATCCACAGATAATGTAAACAAGACATTTCTCAACCTCCCTACCACTCTGACTTTTGATCTGTCGAGTTGGATGATATGAGTAGGGCAGGGTTCCCATGTGGCATTAAGCTTTCTATAGACAAACAGTGGCATTAAATTTGATGAAGCACCGGAGTCTATCATGCAGTTATATATGTTCCTATTGAAGATCTCGAAAGTAAGATGAAAAGGGGGTGTCCTTTTACTTCCAGGATTGTGATCATCTAGCTTAGTGAAAGAGTCAAGATTGTTATTCTGTGATTCTCTAATTTGTTTGATTATCATGCTTTTGGGTAAAGTATCCCTCATAGAAGTGATCTTTAAAAGTTCAAATAGAGAGATATTTTCCTTCACTCTTTTTAAATCTTCAGCGAGATTGCACTCCATCTCTGGAATAACTGTATCCTTTTGGGGAACAGTCTTACCTTTATTGGGAACCATTGTTGAGGATGAAGGTTCCTGAGGGGGTTGTGGTCTTGACCTTGTGTTATAAGGGTGTTGAACATTAAACATAGTTTCAAGTTCTTATTCCTCTTCATTCATAGGAAGTTCGGAGGAAAAACTAACAATGTTTATCTATAGGTCTTCCAGTTCTTCATTCTCTTGGGGTAACTATGAATCCTGGTTGGTCTAATCATTGGAGGATTTAGGAGTAGTTTGGGATTCTGTTGACAAGGCTCTAAAAATGGAATAGATTTCTTCATTTGAAAGCCCTTTAGTGGGATCAGGAGGTGTTGGATTCTGAGGAGGCTAATAAGGTCTCCTAAAAGGCAGTCTTGCAAAACGTCTGTTTTGGTTTTGATTCTTGTTGTTATTTCTTTTCAAATCTACCATCTCATTCGACATATGCTGAAGGAATTTCTTCACATTATTCATGTCAAAAGGATCCTTGTTTTGGGTAGAATCCTTGGGCACAATGTTAGTTTTCTTCATAGATGTGGAAGTAGAGGTTTGCTCTTCTACTACATCCGGACTATCCTTGAGACAATTAATATCCTTTTCAACTTGAATAGCTTCTGCATAGGCTTCATATAAATTGTTTTTATGTGCCCTTTTTACCCACATTGCAGTAGGGGCAGAGAGACCTTTTTCATAAAAGGAAACCAAAACCTCTTCTGCTGGGAGAGTAGGAGTAGGGATTCTATTCTTTAGGTAAGAGAATCATTGATTGTAATCTTTAATCCTTTCTTTACCTTTCATCTTTATAGAAGATAACTCTAGAACTAAATCATGTGGCATTTTGTCATCTCCAAACTTTTGGATAAAAAACTTCTCAAAATCATCCCATGATGTTATAGACCTGGCTTCCAAGGAAAAATACCATGTGGAAGCTTTTCCTTCGAATGTGTAAGGGAAGAGTCTACAAACCACATCCTCATGTATCACACTCCTAAGTCTGATGGCTTGCATGAAAGTTTTAATATGATCCAACGCAGGTGATTTGTCATCTGGATTGAATTTGGGAAGCCATTTCTCAGGGTTCTTAGGTAACCTATGTTGGTCCCCAGGTATCCATACCGCCAAGCCAAGGTCTGTTATGGCCTTCTCCAGCCATAGGTCATTCCTCTTCTTCTTCAGATGAAGAGTTAGAAGAATGCTCACTCTCATATGAGGAGGATGAATATGAAGGAGGAGAAGGTGGGGGTCCACCTGAAGGGATTACTTGTGATGCTGGTTCTATTTCAGCGAATAATAGATCAAGATCAAATTCAGGGAACTCCTGCTGGTTTGATGAAATATTCAGTTCATTTGTTTGTTCAATACTTCGCTCAGTAGAATTTTGATTATCTTGAATGTTTGCCTGTGGGTTGGTGTTTTCTTGGTGAATTGCTGCTAAGCCTTGATTTCCCTCTACAGAGAGTCTCTGCTGCAGCCTAGCAGTACTATCACTAGACCTTTTTAGTATTTCTTCGAGTGATATAGGTCCTCTAGTAGGTGATACAATGATAATATCCCCTGTTCTAGGATATCGATGAGTTGCTGTAGTAACAGGGATAGTATTAGGTTCTTGTACCCATTTCTCAACAGAAGTAGATGCTCGAGTGTGGCTACGGGTGACAATCGGTATTCTTGCTAGAGGAGGTTTCTGAGTATCCTGTTTAGGCATAGTTCACTACTGGCCCTCCTTCTAGCGCCATTTGTTGAGGCCTCGGGGGTGCAGGGTAATTGCAAGGTGTTGGAATGGGTCCAAGGCTCCCAATAGAGGGTGAAAACCCAGACTGAAAGGCTTCGAAAGATCCTAAGCAAGGGCAGTTCTATCCCCATCCTGTTTGGTATGGAAATATCCCACAGATATTCACCTTCTACTGGCAGTGTATGAGTTGATGTTTCGATCAAAGGACCGGTCTTCAACTTAAGGAAAACAAAAGTGTGAAAGACTTAGAAAGGTTCTAACTCAACCTATTTAGAATGAAAGGATCTACTCTAGGTTAGACCTATTCTAAGGAAAAGCTTGTTGATGTGAAGATAAATCTTGATGTAAAAGGAACAAGTATGTTTGCCAACCTCAACAGAAATGTAAAAGACGCATTTACTTGTTTACTTAAATCATAATCAATTAATGAAAATTAAATGAAAACAATGTAAGCATGTAAGCCTATCCAAGATAAACCTGTAATAACTTTGGTAATTGAAAAATTAACAATGATTATATTGAATGTTGATCACTTGCAGAAATTGATAAAGAAAATATCTTAATTGAATGAAATTCAATTAAACATTTTCACATAGAGATCAACTATAAAGAGAAATCAGTACAACATATCTCTATGTAAATTAATTCCTTGCAAAAGATCACACACTATAGATGACAATTTGAAGTAAGAAATCAGGAATCGTCAAAGAAACTTGAACAATAAACAAGAGATGATTCAAGGGATTACTTTACTGTATTAAAGAAGTCTGTAAACAAAATTACAAAGCTCTGCTAAGACAAAGTATCTCCAGTTGTCTCCTACTGATTTCTAAACCAAAAATTCCCAACCCATAGCATCAAGAAGCATTCCTATTTAAATAGGAAATTACAACAGAGTACAAAATGGGAATTCCCAAAGGATAGGGATTTCAAAATCGGATCGGGCCATTGATCCAGGGAATTCTGCCAAAATAATCTAAACAATTTTGACTCGGATGATTCCCTCAAGGCCTGAGATATAGTTTAAAGTATGGGTCATCTTTCTAATTTTGAGAGAGTCCCAGAACAAAATTATGGAATTTGAACAATGGCCCACTAACTGTTGACAATAGAAAATATTCGGTTAAGGAAATTTTCCTGTTGAATTGCCACGGGATCCTCCGACTGATCCGTAAAGTTTTCAAAAACAGAAAAATCAGTCAATGGGTCATTCTTTTCAAGAGCTGGTGGAATATCAGGTTCATCATTGATTATAAAATCACAGATAATGGATTCATCTTTCTCATGCTACTGCTTATCGATTTCCTCTTCATCTTTCGGAGGGAGCGGTACACAAAGGGGAAGAATTTGAAAATTTTCCTTTTCGCCTTCACTGTTGATAACAGGAGCACCTGCATCAAAGGGTGGAGACAGGTTCTAGAAATTTCAAAGCGTGAAGTTCTTCTTGCATATAACAGTCATCAAAGAATTCATGATCTGTCTGCATGTTACTCATCAGATCGTCAAACATAAAGCTTTCAAAATAAATAGAAAAATTTTCTAACACATACAGACGACGAACTAAATCCTTCATACTCGCAACCATATTTCAGAAAAATTATAGAAAATCATAATGATTGAGAATGATGAGCTGATATGATTAAAATAATACGAATTTAAGACTACAATCATTTGAATTGAAATGAAAGGACGTCGCAGCATGTGTTAGCCCAAATTGGATCATGACGAAGTACAAATTTAACAGAATCTTGCACGATTCGAAGTTGCACTTGAAAATAGCCATTACAGACCAATCTAATCAAGCAATCATATCTTTCAGAAGTGATTGTGAGGTAAGAATTTCAGCAAAAACCTGGTCACAAGAATAATGTAAATGAGGCATTAAAACATCAGTTTCAATGATGGAATTTCATCCACTGGATCAAGTGAATCGACGGCTAATATTAACCGATGTAGGAAGTGGGATCAGGTTTTGGAGATTTATTCACAAATTTATTTATGATTCCCGAAAGCCGCAACTTGAAAGTTGCAGGTTTTGGGAATGCAAGCTGGACCAAAATGTATAGACGGGTTTCCAAAAACCACAACCTGAAAATTGTGGGTTTCGGGTTTCACAAACACGCAACGCAATTAAACAGAGAAACAAAAAGCCGAAATCCGAAAGCCGCAACTACAGGTTTCGGGTTTCGGGATGAAGATTTCTCATAATTATTAACAATGGGTTCCCGCAACTCACACCTTTCGGGTTGCAAGTTTCAGGCTGACCAAAACTAAAGTACTAAAGACTAACTCATGCAACCCACACCTTTCAGGTTCGGGGTTTCGGGAAGACAAAAAATAGATGATAAACTACTCAAAATTTGAATCTTCCTGTGACCAAAACACTTAGAAATTTTTGAGAAAAACAGTGACAATTAATCCAAGCAAAGGTGAAGGTTTAAGATCATAAAAGCCAAGTCCAAAATCTCATGTTTACAAGAACACTTACCCAAATACCTTTCTGTTTTTTTTTTTTTAAATTGGGCCTCCCATACTTAGCTGGAGCATGGGATCTGTTGTGGCCACAACACTACCACATATCATGCCCTCGCTCTCTCTCTCTCTCTCTCACCCCCTATACATAGTCTCCCCCTTTCTGTACGTTTCTCCAAATCCCCATAAACACTACAACTAACCACCTCCCCAGTAACTCTCCCTATCTACCCCCACCTCCATGGTCACCTCTCTCTCTCTCTCTCTCCCTCCCTCTCTCTCTCCTCCTATACTCCCCCTCTTCTCTTTAATTTCCCTCCTCATCCCCAAAACCATAACCCCAAAATCTCTCTTTCTCTCTCTCTCTACCCAAAACCCTCTTAATTCTCTTCCCCTATCCCTACCTCCCCTCCCTCTACACCTAATTGAACCCCCCCACTCCTCACAACCCTACCCCTACCCACATATTTCTTTATCTCTACCCCTAGCCTCTCTTTCTTTTTCCACTACCAACCCCCCATCTCTCTCCCCCAAACTTCTCTCCTACTCCCCATACCCTTAACTCCTCCTTTGTATATCTCCTAAACCCCCTCTCATATACCACTTCTCTCTCTCTCTCTCTACACCCCACCAACCCACTCCTCAAGTATATCCCCCTTATCTCTAACTTCCTTACTCCTCCCTTAACTCTTTTCTTCTATATATATTTCTCTACCCCAACCCCCTACCAATAATCACCCCCCTCGGCTCTCTCTCTCCCAATCAGCGCCCTACTCCTGTAGCTACCCTTAACCCCCACCCCTCTCTCTCTATCTACTACCTAACACCATCTCCATCTCCCTCTCTCTCTCTTTCTCTCTCTCTCTCTCTCTCTCTCTCTCTCTCTCTCTCACACACACACACACACACACAAAAACACACACCCACACCCGCATTCACTCAATTCCCTACTCCAACCCCTACAACTAACCTTCATCCTCCTTATTTATCTCTCTATCCTCCTGTTGATGCCCCAAAAATCGTAGCATCAATCAGCAAGGTATTCTCCCCGGTAAGCAAGCCCAATTAGATCGCTCACCGTTTGGTGTAGGGAATCCATCCGGTTAACGATCCGGCTACCATGTAAGATTTAAAGATTTGTTTTCTTTGTACCGGTTGCGACCCGATCCACCGTTTATGTATTTTATTTTAAAGATGATATGCAAGTGCTCTATACTAAATGCATGTAATTAAGCAAATATGATCTAAATCTATTTAAACAAATCTATTCTATCCTTGCAAGGAGCGAACTGAAAGTATGAGTAATAAACTGAAAGAAACATCCAAAGATCTCATAGATAGCTATTTAATCATAAAGATGCATTTCCAGTAGAAGATAAAAGGTGTCAAAGATAGCTTTGATTGAATTAAAACATTTCATTACTCATTTTAGATATACATCTTTGCGCAGAAAATATGAGAGCATTCATTACAAAGAAACAATTCATGGTAGTGAGGAATGATCTCACAGTAATGTATAAATGATACAGGAATAATCTAACTGACATTTAGCACATCTTCAGGCAAAAACGCAGTCCCAGGATTTCTTTAGGAAAAATGGAGCTTCTTATATATGCAGCAAATTAATTTACATACAAGACAAAAATTTGCTTTCACCTGTCAAAAGTCCTTCTACTATTCTCTATTCCTCTATCTATAGCTTTACAAAATGCTCCAAGAGCTACTACATGTAACCCTCCCAAAGAATCTTTTAATTTGTCTTTTAATGCCCTTTTACAAAATTGGAATAATCCCCAAATGTTTTTTTTAAAAGAGACATAAATACGGTTGTCCTTTATCTTTACAAGAGAATAATAGAAAATCAAAACCCCTAGCTCATCATTAGACATCTGTGAATTCCAAATCAACTCCCATAAGGCGCTCTTGTTTCTGTTGGTGCTTCCTCCACAACTTGCTTATCTGCTTCTGCAATATAATTGACCCAAATTCCTATTTCTTGCACAATGGTGCTGGCAGGGGCAGGGAGCATGAGCTTTCAGGAAATCACATGCTTGGCTAGCTCTACTTCGATGTCTTGCACCTTTGCTACTATAATCTGGAGAATCTCTTGATGTAGGTGAGCATGTATGGACGGTTGCATGATGCATTGGTGAAGGTCATCCACTGTTAACACATCTATCTTCCTCACGTACTCCATCTCTGTGTTTAGCTCATTTTTTAATTCAAGAAAGCATTGATCTTTGCTCAAGAAGTCTTCTAGAGTCTTGGGCACCACCATCTTGCACCTTTCATAAGTTTCTGGGATCTTCTGATAAAGACCACTACATCTTTCGATAGTGGCTTGGATTATAGAGCTTAATTTCACACCACATTTCTTGCAGAACTCCATGAACCCTATATCTTCTTTAAACTCGGCTATGGATTTGAGAGGGAGGTGTTTAGGGAACTCTGACTTCCCCTCTCTCCATTCAATATGCTTTCCAATGTCTTCTTTCACACATGCATATTTCTTCTTGAGTCTAATGGCCTCGGAGTTAATTTCCTTCATCTTGGCCACCATAGCCTTCAACTTGCAAATTTCTTCAGTAAGAAGTTCCTGTGACTCATGCATCTTCTTTAGTATGTCACAGGATTTCTCATTAAAGGGGCTTAAATATCCTACCTTGCTGCTTGCTAGTTCTAATTGCTCTGTCATCAGCTCTTTATCTTCTTCGAATTGAATGCTCTTGGCTTCAAAATCTTTTTTCTCTCCTTCCACTATCATCATATGGACCGCTAAATTTTACTTTTCTTCTTCCAGGCACTGATACTTACCTAACAAATCCCCTTGTTCTAATAGTAGGCAATCACATTTCTTTAACATTAAGTCTCTATAAGCCTGCTCATTTAACAGAGTGACCTGTAACATGCGAGCCCTCTTCCTGCTTGCATCCGACTCATTTACTAACTTGTGGACATTGTCTTCGCTTGCCTTAGCGGTAGCTACAGTGGCGGATGCCATAACCTCAGGAATGTTCTGCGTGCCTTGCATGACAGTGGTTTCTTGTTTGGTAATGATGTCTTGGTGAAAAGGATTCTTCATCCTTGTCTCTGTCCTTCGTATAATGGATTTCCTTTTCTTGTCAAAAACAAATTTGTCCCAATGGGTCATAGTATGGCTCTTTGATGGGGTAAAAAAGACAAGCGTAAGATCTTCTATGGGGAGGTCATCCTCCGCGAGTGGGGTCCGAATCACTTGGGACGAGTCTATATCCATGTCTTGTGTGTTTGAGCTCTCAGCCTATGCATCCTCCCTGGACTTATTTTCCTCTTTGGCCTTCAGCTGTCTTTCTTCTTCTTCGGCCTTCAATTGCTTTTCAACTGCTTCTCTTTCCTCTTGCAGCTTAGCGGCTTATTTCTTTCTGATCTTCTCTAAATCCTCCTCTCAGAGTCTTTTAGCTTCTTCCTCTTGAATCCTGTCTTCCTGCAACTTTTGCATTCTTTCTGCTGCTTGCTTTTGGAGCTTTTCAGCCTCAGACTTGAGCCTTTGCTCTTCCTTCATCAGAGCCTCGGCTTCCTCTCTTTCTCTTCGTAATGCTACTTCCTTGACAGCTTGGGCTACAGTGGAACTAGATCCAACTCCACTCTTGAGGCGAATTCGCATTTTGAGTTCGGTCATATTACTCACCTTCCTTAAAACTTCTTCATCTTCATCAAAGTAATGTGCATAGTCAAAGTGTGCATTAATCTCTCTGCAGTGGTCTGCAACCTTATTGAGCCTATCATTCTTTGTGAAGATCCTCTCTCCAAAGTGAAACTCTCTTAATTCTTGAACAAAGTCTTCAGTTGATTTGAACTTAGCGAATTTGTATGTTCCAACATAGAAGGGTAGTGCCGAGAATGAGGCCTTCTTTAACTTCTTCAAGAAACCACCAATTACATCTAAAAACACCTATCTTACAGCCTCCTTATGGATCAAAAAATTAGTAGCATACTTAGGCAGGAGAGATGGTGGCTTGGAACCTCCATACATTCTTATGTAGGTTCCTTCTTCTAACAGATAAAAATCACCATACTTCTCCATGACTGCCATGGCATTCTCAGAAAGGCAATTGGGTTCTTTGTTCAATATCAGTTCATACAGAGGCATAATAAATTCTTCACAAATGGCCTAATAATGCCTCTTGTAATTCTGATCCCACAGGATCTTATAGGCAATATAAACTGGTGTATCAACCTTATTCCAAATGCATCCTAAACCTGGGAATGGATGCCTTGACATAATACAATCCACAAGGTATGAAGACATGTAGAAAAATGACTTTTTCCAGACCAACCCTCCTTTAGCAGCAGCCATGGCTAACGATATATTGTCTGAAAGGATGTGTTCCCAATTGAAAATCATGCCTTTGAATGCTACATAGTGGATTAAAGGGATCCAATGCAAATTATAAATGGTTCCATCAACTTTGTCAAAAATTTTGCTTAGCATGAGAGCAGTGATTCAGAAAGGTGGTCTTAGCATTTGAACTTCATATCCATCATTTTCCTTTAGTCTCAGCTACTTGCCCTGAATTAACAACTTTCTAGCCATTTCTAATAAATCCATGTTGAGACTTTCAAGCCAGGCGTCGTTCAACATCTGTTGAGGACGGGGCAGCTTGTAGGTTGTCACAATATGGGCTGGGTGGAACAAGGAAAACACTTCTCTTTTACTGTCAGATAGGACTCTTGATTCAGCGTCTGCATGCGCTAGGATCCAGCCGATAACTTCTGAGCACGGAAAGAGTTTTGGGCACGTCGCTGCATTAGTGATGCCAGAGCTTCTAATGTTTTGGTACATGTACATTTCCTCCAAGACTGATCCGGGAATATTCTAGTCTCTAATCCTGTGATGAAAATCTCCCCACTTATATTCAGGAGCAATGCCCATAAATGGATTGGTATCTTCGTATAATGTCTCGACCCTTTCCTCCATGATAGCTTCGCCACCTGACTCAGGTTCAGACATCTTTTCCTTCCTCTTGCCTCCTTTCAGCATTGTGCTTAAACTTGGCCAAAACCATCCATGAGTAGATAAATGATAAACTAGAATGCAAAACTAAGCATTAAACTAAAATTCATCAAAACAACATAGCCTAGGCAAAATAACAGAGATATGATATTGGAAAATCTCCTTGGGAATGATACTACGTTTCAAACTTTTAAGCAGGAAAATAAATGCGCATACGGAAAACAAAACAATATATTTTGCTAACACAGAAAACAAGGGTAGCCTTCTTGATTAGTGCTACACTGGGAGAGGGTGGAACTCAAGACGCTATTGCTTGACTTTTGAGCTAGCAAGCCTGGGATGATTATAATAGGATGCAAACGAGGACAAATGGGTGATTATGGCCAGGCATTGCCAAGCACTTTGGCTTGGGTCGCTAGAACTTGATCTGGACAGACTGATGGGAAAGGAAGACGAGTCCAGCTAGACGCTCTAAACGACTTTGGGAATGACCAACCGGGTGCAAGGAAACAGCCTAACAGGGACAAAAGGTGGCCATGGCGGGGTTAACGAAACAGTCCTAATGCAACAAAAACAAAAGCTTTAACCGTTAAAAACCAAAAGGATTGAAAGATGAACCTACCTGGCAACGAACGATTACGTCCGAAGCAAATGACGGGATGCAGACCTCGCTGTACTCGAATGGCTAGCACGACCTCGAACGGAGTTCTTTGAAAAGCTATAACCAATAAAAAAAACAATGATAAACCCCAAACCCAAACTTTCTATATATAAAAATCTCATGCATGCGAGTAATTAATCTTGCCGTGACGGGGTAGGTGTGTGCATTAAAAACGTCGTTACGGCGATGCAGCTGGTGTCATGTCGGCGCCGCTTGGCATTAACTATGAGCCATCAAAACGAAATTGTTTGGCGAGTTCAAGCGACCAGTGTTTGTTGATGTATATGTAACTTCAGAATGTATTTCATCTGTGTATTTTATATATATTTATTGTACCCTTATAAGAGATGTGTTATTCCTCTATAAGGAAGTGTCTCCATGTGGATTGACAAGTGTCGCAAGTGTGTGTACTTGTCGATGGGTTATTAGACCACCATGTGGGGTCAGCCCTGAATTATATATAATATAGTGTGGATGTACCTAGCTAGACAAGTCGGCCCCATAAGGTCACTGGGAAAAAAGGTAAGTATAAATAGAGATAGGAGATCTCTATATTACTCACTCAGAAAAATAACTCACTGTCACTTGAAAAGTGGCACACTAGTGAGGAGGAGGATCGTCTGCTATCATGAGACTATCTCAGTGTTATTTGGTTGTACTTTGGTTGAGCCATTGCTCTCTCTACCTCTGAGGAAGTTGTGGGGTTTTTCACCTTAGGGTTTTCCCCACGGAAACTCTGTGTCTCTTGTCTTTATGCTCTTGATTCTTGTGATGCTTGTCATATTGTGATTGTCATGCATTGATATACTGTAGATGTTATTCTCTCAGCAAAGATCGTAGAGTATTGTGAATTAATGCTCAAAATTTAACATGGTATCAGAGCTAACCTGAGAAGAAGACATTTTGCAGTGATGGAAGCTTGAGTTCCTTTTTTATTGGGTTTCTCTCCATAGATTTTTCAAAATCAGTATAGTAGATTGACTCTACTCATCAAGGCACATCTATATGTTCAATCAGAACTCAGTTCCGATCATTTTTCAGATTTGGCCCTAAAAATTAGGGTTTCCACAAAAATAGGAATTTTTGGAATCTAAAGACACAGCTGGAAGCTCCTTGCACAAATCGAAGGTTAGAGCTTTGGATCGAGATTTTTGGCTGGGTAGATCTCCGGGAAACTCAAACCCTAATTCAGGGCTCTCCCTAGGGAACCCGGGAGGACAAAAAGGCAATTCTGAAGGGCAAGGATTTGCTGATCTCAAATTTTGAATGCACCAGGCTGATCAGCTCATCAACGTGCATCTTTCTATCCTTTTAGAAATTTGAAATTCACATTTTGAATTTTTAGGGTTTTTCTAACAAACCCTAATCTGGGACGAGATCCAGTTTTCAGCATTTCAAGTGGTAAGACCTAAATCTTTTCTATTTCCATTTGAAGTACTCTTTAAGATGTCTCTCCACACCAAGCTTGAGGATAATCTTGAAGGGGATGATAACTTCCGAGCCTGGAAGTATAGGATTAGGTTAATCCTGGAAGAGAATGAGTTGGACTCATATGTGAAAGAAGACATCCCTATCCCAGAGGATGAAGAGGCCAAGGCATTGCATAAAAATAAATTGGTCAAGGCAAAGAGAATCATTGTTGATTCCATTAAAGATCATCTCATACCCCATGTGTCCTCTCTAAAGACACCCAAGGAGATGTTTGACTCTTTGACCAAGCTATTTGAAGGGAAGAACATAAATCGGAAGATGACCCTACGGAACCAATTGAAAGGAGTAAAGTTTCAGAATGGAGAAACCATTCAATCTTATTTTTCAAGGGTCTCCTAGATCAAGGAACAACTAGAAGCAGTGGATGAAATGGTGGAGAATGGTGAGGTGGTGATGACCACTCTAAATGGCCTACCCAGGTCATGGGATTCCTTTATCCAAGGAATTTGCGCAAGGAAGAAGTTGATCTCCTTCAGTAGACTATAGGAAGAATGCTCACAAGAAGAATCAAGGCTTGTGGCACGAGAAGAAAAGATGGGGAATGAAGATCAAGCTCTCACATCTCACACCAAGAAAGGGAAGTCCAAGCGAGAGCCATCTCACTCCAAGAAATCTTCACATCACTTCAAAGAAAGAAGAATATGCTTCACCTGTAATGAGAAAGGACATATTGCCATAAATTGTCCCAAGAACAAGAAGGACAACAACATCTCCAACAAGAAGAAGAAGGGTAGCAAAAGAAGGTTTCATGCTCATGCTGTCGAAGATGATGAACCCCCAAAGAAGAAGGCTAGGGCAGAAAGTGATAGTAATGATGAATCATCAAGTGAAGAAGAGTATGTTCTGATCTCTGCTCTCACAGGTACCATCTCTCATGGTTGTAATGATTGGTTGATTGATAGTGGGGCTTCCAAACACATGACTGGGTTTAAGGAATCTTTTGTGAACCTATCTGAACATGAATCACCCCATAAGATGAAACTTGGGGATGATTATCAATACCCAATCAAAGGAAGTGGTGAAGCCTCCTACAACCTAGATTCTAGAAAATCTTTGAAGATGAAAGAAGTACTTTATGTACCTAGGCTCAAGAAGAACTTACTCTCCATCTATGCATTGGATACAAAAGGTATGAGGGTTGCATTTGTGGATGGCCAAGTCCTAATGTGGCCAAAGGGAAAGAACATAGATGATGCAGTAGTGATTGGAGAGCAAGAGGGAGGTTTGTATAAATTGAAGGGACAACCTGAACATGCCATGGTACATGAATCCATGGAGCCAAGTGAACTTTGGCATTGAATACTTGCTCATATGCACTATAGAGCGCTTCCAATTGCAAGCAAGGCAGTAGAGGGTCTTCCTGAAATCAAGACCAAACATGAAGGTGTTTGCAGAGGATGTGCAAAAGGTACGAACATTAAGAAGGCTTTCCCAAGCAGTGAAAGCAAGGCAAAAGACATCCTGGAAATCATCCACTCAGATGTATGTGGCCCTATGTCATCCAGTTCCCTGAGTGGGTATGTTTACTATGTCTCATTTATTGATGACTTCTCCAGGAAGACTTGGGTATACCTCCTGAAGAGAAAAGATGAGGTGCTTGATAAATTCAAGGAATTCAAAACCTTGATGGAGAATCAAACTGACAAGAAGATCAAAACATTCAGATCCGACAATGGTGGAGAATTCACCTCAAGTGACTTCAAGAAGCTTTGTAGTGATTCAGGGATTAAGATGGAGTTGACTGCTCCGTACAATCCTCAACAGAATGGAGTTGCAGAAAGGAAGAACAGAACTATCATGGAAGCAGCAAGGGCAATGCTACATGACCAGGATCTACCTATGCATCTGTGGGCAGAAGCAGCTAGAACAGCTGTGTATTTGCAGAAAATAACACCCCACAAGATATTGGACAACAAAACTCCAGAAGAGGTCTTTTCTGGTAAGAAACCTGAAGTCAGTCATCTCAGAATATTTGGTTGTCTAGTATATACTCATGTCCCAAAGGAAAGGAGGACTAAACTAGATCCTTCAGGAAAGAAGGGTATCTTTGTGGGTTACAGTGAAAGCTCGAAGGCTTACAGAATATACTTTCCAGGGTTCAAGAAGATTGATGTCAGCAGGGATGTAACATTTGATGAAAACTCAGCATTCATCAAATCAAGGAAGGCACCTATCGAAGTTTATGAAGAACCTAAGGAAACTAGATTTCAAGACACTACCATGACTGAAGCAGTTCCAGAAGTTGTTCGTGAGTTTGAAGATCCGGAAGAACCTGTAGATCAACCCCGTGAGGATAACTCTCACAAGAGGAAACCTGCATGGGCTAGAGATCTCATTCAAGATGCAGAAAGATTTGGCATTCCAGAAGAAGAACACAGAGCAAAGAAGAGAACCAGATCACATACCGGCTATGTTGCTTTACTCTGTGACATTATGAACAAAGAGCCTTCCAGTTATGAAGAAGCAGCGGAAAAGAAAGAATGGAAGGATGCCATGGTTGAGGAATACCAATCAATAATGAAGAATGATGTTTGGTATGTTGTCCCAAGACCTAAAAAGAAGTCTGTTGTGACTTCCAAATGGATCTACAAAATCAAGCATGCTGCAGATGGCAGTGTAGAGAAATACAAGGCAAGATTCGTAGCTCGTGGCTTCTCTCAGAAAGAGGGAATAGATTATGAAGAAACTTTTGCACCTGTAGCCAGGTATACTTCCATCAGAACAGTACTTGCCTTGGCTACAACAATGAAATGGAAAATACACCAGATGGATGTCAAGACTGCCTTCTTGAATGGTGTAGTTGAAGAGGAAGTATATGTGGAACAGCCACTCGGTTATGAAATACATGAAAGGGAGTCATATGTGTGCAGATTGAAGAAAGCCTTGTATGGCTTAAAGCAAGCTCCCAGAACCTGGTATGGAAGGATGGACTGTTTCCTGTCTAGTTTGGGCTTTACCAAGAGTAAAGCGGATTCCAACCTTTACTTCAAGGTTGAGGAAGGGAATCATGTGATTCTACTCCTGTATGTGGATGACTTATTTGTAACAGGAGATGACAGACTGATTGCAGATACTAAGAGGAAGCTTGTTGCTGAATTCGATATGAAAGATTTGGGAATGATGCACTATTTCCTAGGCATGGAGGTGTGGCAAAGTGCAGGTGGGATCTTCCTTGGTCAAGGGAAGTACACAGTAGATCCTAAAGAGATTCAAGATGATGGATTGCAAGGCCATGGCCACACCTATGGCATCGAATCTGAAGCTTCTATGTGATGCTTCATCTAAGTCAGTTGATGTCTCTATGTATTGTCAGATGATTGCGTCCTTGATGTACCTGATGAACACGAGACCAAACATTTTCTTTGCTGTGAACACATTGAGCCAGTTCATGATGGATCCGAGGAGTGTTCACTTGATTGCTGTAAAGCATGTTCTGAGGTACCTGAAGGGTACAGTGGATTATGGGTTCAAGTATGAAGCGAATCAAAAGTTTAACCTATAGGGTTATGTTGATTCAGATTGGGCTGGCAGTGTTGCAGATAGGAAGAGCACATTTGGGTGCTGCTTCAGTATGGGATCGGGTGTGATCTCTTGGTTTAGCAGGAAGCAGTCCTGCATAGCACTAGGTATAGCTGAGGAAGAGTATGTTGCAGCCTGTTCAGCTAGTTGTGAGGCAGTATGGCTACGGAAGCTACTGTCTGAGTTATTTGATCTCCCGTTGGATGCTACTGGTATCTTCTGTGATAACCAGAGTTGTGTGAAGTTGTCTGAGAAACCAGTGTTTCATGACAGGTCGAAACACATAGAGATCAAATATCACTATATCAGGGATATGGTACAGAGAGGAGCTGTGAAGCTCCTGTATGTTGTGATGGACGAGCAGATTGCAGATGTGCTGACGAAGCCACTAGCCAGGGTGAAGTTCGAGTACTTCAGAGAGAGGCTTGGCGTTCTTCAGATTGAGGACACTTCGAGGAAGAAGTGATGGACACATTTGCTGACTCCATTCCAAGCATGTTGGAAGGAGGATCCTTCACATGGCTGTGGATGTAAGCACTGGATGTTGATGAGCATCAGGATGATGTTCTAGTTTCTGCTTTGTATGATCAGTTGGATCATTTATATGTATATGTATGTATGCATCATGTTGGATGCTGGATATGATCAGTTGGATCATTTATATGTATGTATGCATCATGTTGGATGCTGGATATGATCAGTTGGATCATTTATATGTATGTATGCATCATGTTGGATGCTGGATATGATCAGTTGGATCATTTATATGTATATGTATGTACGCATCATGTTGGATGCTGGATATGATCAGTTGGATCATTTATATGTATTTTTTATATGCATCATGTTGGATGCTTGGACCGTGTATATTGATATGTATCAGGTATGATCAGGTAGATCATGTATGTTGATGGATACATTGTGTGGATCATGTATCTATGTATCAGGTGGATACACTATGTGTGATGATATATATCAGTTAGATACTTGTTGTGCATCAGATGGATGCATTGTATGATCAGGATGATTGTGGATGACGAGCTTCTCTAGATGACATGCAGCAGGATGTTGCAGTGATGATGATCAGGATGATCATGTGTACATTAGGATGATGTATGGTGAGTATCAGATGATACTTTGTGGCCATGGATCAGGTTGTGCAGGTAAGCATGTAATTTGTGCCCTGGGAGATTTGCAGACGGTCTTTCGAGGTTTTTCCTATGGCATGTAATTCGGTGCCCTGGGACATCTGGCAAATGCTCTTTCGAGGTTTTGCTTGGGAGGACATATAATTTGTGCCCTAGGAGATCTGCAAATAGTATTTCGAGGTTTTGCCTATGGCATGTAATTCGGCGCCCTGGGATATCTGGCAGATGCTCTTGTGAGGTTTTGTCATATGGCATGTAATTTTCTCCCGGGAGATTTGGATAGTATGAAAAAGGCATCAAATGCTTCAGCCAGGTTTTGCCATGACCACATGTAATTTGCTCCTAGGAGATCTGGATAGGATGAAAAAGGCCTCAGATGCTTCATCCAGGTTTTGTGGTGGACCACATGTAATGTGCTCCTGGGAGATCCGACAGGTAGAGTTGTGTGCTTGTAACAGCCTGGGATGCTTCAGCCAGGTTTTGTGGTGAGATCACATGTAATGTGCTCCTGGGATATCTGAAAGGTAGAGCTGTGTGCTCGTAATAGCCTGGGATGCTTCAGTCAGGTTTTGTGATGGGTCACATGTAATTTGCTCCTAGGAGATCCTACAGGTAGAGCTGTGTGCTTGTAATAGCCTGGGATGCTGTAGCCAGGTTTTGTGACGCACGTAATAAGTCTTGAGGATTCCACAGTATGGCCAATGATGATGAAGACCTGCAAGTGGTGGGCCTACATCCAGTATGAAAAAGGACTGGCTCTGTAGAACTTCCTATGACGAGTAGAGTCATAGATTGGTTGAGATAGCATCAGCAGTGACGATGATGATGACGATGCATCGATGATGATGATCTAGAGAAGAATAATTGTCTAGCAGATCTGTGTCAAGAAACACCTTCCTAGTTAAGAGGGAGTGTTGATGTATATGTAACTTCGGAATGTATTTCATCTGTGTATTTTACATATATTTATTGTACCCTTATAAGAGATGTGTTATTCCTCTATAAGGAAGTGTCGTCATGTGGATTGACAAGTGTCGCAAGTGTGTGTACTTGTCGATGGGTTATTAGACCACCATGTGGGTTCGGCCTTGAATTATATATAATATATTGTGGATGTACCTAGCTAGACAAGTCGACCCCATAAGGTCACTGGGAAAAAAGGTAAGTATAAATAGAGATAGGAGATCTCTATTTTACTCACTCGGAAAAGTAACTCACTGTCACTTGAAAAGTGGCGCACTAGTAAGGAGGAGGATCATCTGCTATCAAGAGACTATCTCAGTGTTATTTGGTTGTACTTTGGTTGAGCCATTGCTCTCTCTATCTCTGAGGAAGTTGTGGGGTTTTTCACCTTAGGGTTTTCCCCACGAAAACTCTGTGTCTCTTGTCTCTTATGCTTTTGATTCTTGTGATGCTTGTCATATTGTGATTGTCATGCACTGATATACTGTAGATGTTATTCTCTCAGCAAAGATCGTAGAGTATTGTGAATTAATGCTCAAAATTTAACAGTGTTGGTAGCGTTAGCTAAGCGACTATGAAATGGACCGACGCACTTTGGAATGTTTGGCGTCGGCTTAAGCCTGGGCACCTGCTATTTTATTTTGGAGACTCTTGTTGAATCTCGCCAGCTGCCTTCATGTCACTTCTTATCGAAGGAACTTGGGATTTAGAGGCGATGGTTTCGGCGAGACTGGCTGAGTTCTGCCGAAACGCATCAATCTGCATAATTTTGATGAAGTGTCAGCCGTTTCGGTTCACGCTTACGATTTATGTTGGCATAACTTGGTGTGATTCACCACCACGCAAAACTTAGAAAAAGGCAAGACAAAGGCCACATTTTGGAAGGTCTAGGTGAGTTGGAGCGACCGTTGTGGCGAAACTGGGCGAGTTCACTCGAAATAGGGTAACTTTAAAACTCAATAAAAATGCTCACTCGTTGCGGCGCAACTCATCGAAATCTCTAAAAACTTAACAAAAGGTTCGAACGTTGCAAACCAACTTGGCGAGTTGTGCTGTTGTTTCGGCTATGAAAACTGAGTTTCACTTAGACGAAAAAACAAAAATAGACTTAAGGACTTTCTTTCTCTAGAAAAAACTAAGTATAAAAAGGCCTTCTAGGAAGGGACTTGACTTCTAAGAAAAATTTTCTTGAACAAAAGGAGGGGCCCCAGTATTTACAAAAAATTTGGGGGGGGTGTTGCAGCAACAAAAATTGGCGATTTACTTGTGAACAAAGATCTCTGAAACAAACTCTCCTTAGGAGCATAAAACTTACAAACTGTTGGTTTATACGGGTAACAAAATGTCCTCATAGTCCAACTTTTGTGAAGTAGTGATCACTCTTATCATCGTGGTCATTTGAGAAAAGGAAACTTATACTCATACTTCTTCACAACTCTCCTAGGGCCAGAGTATGGAGTTCATTTTGAAACTCTCTCTTCTAGATGTCAACTAATAAAAGACTCCACAAGATCGTAACAATATTTCATAGACATATTCATTTGTTCCTCATTCTCATGCTACTTGCATCCTTTTGGATGTTTCTTAATTGATGACTTTTGTTGTTTGAGCCTTCTAGAAATAAATTTCTTCAACTTCCATATTCGATTTAGGTTCTTCAATCCATAATTTCCTTTTGTGTGAGCGAGAGATTTATTTGATTATCATGCTTGACGGACAGAGAAGAACCTTGATGGGTTGATTTATTTGAACAACTTCCTTAGTTGAATGCATTTTTCTTTTCATAGCTATGCTTTAATTGAGGCAAGAATTTATGGAAATCAGAGTCTTTGATATAAGCTCTTTTGGCTTTCATTTGCAGCATGGGATCATTATAAATACCATATGTCTGTGAGACATGCTTCCTCTCCATGGGTCTATCATAGTGAACTCTTTAAGACAAGCATTAATGTTAGAGTGAATGGAGCCCCAAGATAGGAAGAAGGAAATGTTGACTCTTAGTTATTTAAATAGGGTTATTTTGACCAAACAAAAAAAAGGATCTCTTCATTCCTAGAAGCCCAACAGTGAAAAACAAAGCCACAAAAACATTTCTCTGTAAGTGGGTTTCTGCCTTACAGGATTTTGAGTCTTGCTCGACTCTCTATCCTACCTCTAGGACAAATGTTTGGCTAGGATTTATTAAAGAAAGAATAAATAAAACTTGAGCATAGAGCAAGGTGGAAAACAAACCAAGCTAACTAAAGAACAATAGAAAATAATAACAAACAAACAAGAACAAGAACAGAAACAAGAGTGTTTACTTATGTACAAAAGCCCTCATAGGACTAAGCGAAGTATTGCTTTAAATCGAGGGCATTGAGAGCTAGATTTACTTCCTCCCCTTGTAAGTCTTTCAGCTTATATGTTGAAGGGCCAATATTTTTAGAAATTTGGTAAGGGCCAACCCATAAATGTTGAAACTTTGTGTGCATTCCCTTACCACCATGTGGATCATCCCATTTCAGAACTAAGTCGCCTACCTTGAAACTTCTCTTGCCATATTTCCGTTTATCAAACCACCTTTTGACTATGTCTTGGTGCTGGTGGAAATGGTCTTTGGATTCTCATGGGGACTCTTCAAGTTTTAGCAGGGTGTCAATTCTTGATTGTAAGACTTGACTGCTGGAACCTTGGGAGGCTTGCGCCAATTGCAAGGATGGGAGTAATATGTTGGAGGAAGTATGGATTCTCTAAGATAGACAAGGGTATATGGGGAAACTCTTAAGGCATTTTTGGGGGTGACTCTGTCTGCCCATAAAGCATTTGGGAGAGTTGTGTGCCAAATTCTCTGATTTTCAATCACAATTTTCTTCAGAATTCGGATGAGGTTTTTGTTTGTAGATTCAGCTAATCCATTCCCTTGGGGATAGTAATTGGCTAAGTAATGTGACTTAATTCCTCTCTCATAAACAAATTCATTTATATTTGAAGATGAAAAATAAGTTGCATTATCAAAAACAAGGGAAATTGGAACCCCAAACCTAGTTATGATGTTCTCCTCTAGGAAATTGATAACCGCATCCTCATTAATTTTGCATGGTGGAGCAACTTCCATCCATCTTGTAAAATAGTCCATGGATGTCAAAATATACTGATGTTGCAGAGAAGAGTTTGGGTTTATTTCTCTAATAACATCTATGCCCCATTGCTCGAATGGTTCAAAGATAATGACTAGCTGCAGAGGTCCTGCTGCTTTCGGAAATCTACCTACACTCCTTTGGCACACATCACAATTCCTAGCATAGGCGTGAGCATCTATAAATAAGGTGGGACAATAATATCCAGCTCTGAGTATTTTGTGATCTGTTGTATCTCCAAAATAGTGTCCTCCAGTAGGGCCATCATGTAATTTCTTGACTACTTTATTTGCATCTTCTTTATCCAAACATCTAATAAAAATACCATCATAATTCCTTCTAAAGAGTACCCCGTCAATGATTTGATAGGCTGTTGATTTCAAACGGAGTGCCCTTATTTGCTTAGAAATCCAGTGCTTTGGAAAATACCCTTGCTGCAAATAATGCACTGGGTCCCTATACCAAGATTAAGGAGTTGTGAAAATGGGACAAACCTCCATCATATTCAATTATACTTCATTCTCCCAATTCATCTCTTCATTAGCTGGATGTTCAGAGAGTAATTTACATAACCCTTGACCTTTAATGATAGTCGCAGGTTTAAATTCTAAATCATACTCTTGAAGAGTGCTGACCCAATTTTCTCTTCTCTCTCCCAATTCTTTCTGAATGAAAAGAGATCTGACGGCGGGGTGAGGAACTACAAATTTAGTTCTGTTCTTTAGAATATATGGCCTGAACTGCTTAACTACTTTGAATACGGCATATGCATATTTGTCTACAACAGGGTAGTTCAGTTCAATGCCTTGTAGAAAGTGCTCATAAAGGAAATTGGATATTCGTCTCTTGGATATAACTGCGAGAGAGTCATATGAAGCAAAGGTATATATAATGAAATCCTTATCAAAATCCAGACTTCTTAGAGAAGGAGCATTAGCTATGGCTGCTTTGATTTCTTTGAATGCAACTTTCTCCAAGTTTGTCCATTTGAACTATACATTCTGCTTCACCATTTGCGGAAAAGGTTTAACGGTCTCAGCGAAGTCAGGATTGAACCTTCGAACAAAATTAATAGTGCCCATAAATGATTGCATAGATTTTTGTTATGGGGAATGGGAATCATGGTGATAGCTTGCATTCTCTCTTGATCTAACAAAATTCCCTTTTTTGAAATGATATGACCCAAAATCTTACCCTTAAGAACAACGAAAACACTTTTCTTGGGATTTAAAGAAATACCATATTTTCTGTAACGATAAAAAATATGCTTCAAGTGGAAAACATGATCTTCCCTCTTCTTTGAGAAAACTATCACATCATCTAGATAGACTACAAAACAATGACCGCCCAATCCTCGAAAGGCAATGTCCATTGCTCGTTGGAAAGTAGCTCCTGCATTTATCAAGCGGAACGACATCCTTCGGTATGCAAATGTTCCCCACTTAGTGTGAAAAGTAGTCTTGAGATGATCTTCTTCTGCTACTAGTACTTCATTATAACCAGAGAAACCGTCTAGTAGAGAAAAAAGCTCTGATCCTGATACCATCTGTAGAATTTGTTCCATTGGAGGTACATGATAGTTATCTTTATCAGAATCTTTGTTCAAGTTCCGAAAATCTACACATAACCTTATCTCTCCTGAATTCTTTCGCATGGGAACTAGATTAGCGACCTATTCAGAATGCCGGACTTTAAAAATGATCTTAGCATCTAACAATTTCTTCAACTCCTTTTGTATTAAAGGCTCAAGAGTTGGATGCATTCTTCTTAATTGTTGCTAAAATGGCTTAACGCCTGCCTTCATTGGTATTATGTGCTGGATGATGCGAGTATCATTTGTTTTCAGATCCTCATAAGTCCACGTAAAGACGTCTTTATATTGTTGAAATTTTTTAATGAACTTATCTCTTTCGCCTGGTGAGGAGCATTTACCAATATTGACATACTTTGGTTCATCTTCTGTACCCATATTCACCAATTCATGCTACATAGAAGATCTATGAGTTTTAATATTTACTGGCCTCTTGAACTTGTTCTGCAAAACGAACAAAATTTCAAGAGATCTCACTCCTTTGGGCATGAAGTTTCCTTTGACTGTGTCCTTGCTTTGCAAATCAGAATCATGATTTTATTCATCTATAATGGATTCCTGGAAAGCGTCTTCATTTGGGAGGAAACTAATGATATGATCGTCATGATCGAACACTCTAATATTTGAAATATTATCCGGAACAAAGGACCTGAAAATGAATTTGATAAAGCACTTATTATTAGTGGGCACTAACCTACAAGCAGAAGTAGCTAACAAATCAGTTGCAACATTCTATAATATAGGAATAGAATTTATATTAAAAGCTTCAAAGTGCGAAATCAAATCCCATACCTCAGACCAATAACCCTTTAAATGCGGTGAAAGACAATGAATTATATCCCTCACCTATCTGACAACTATTTCTGAGTCACCAAATATTTTCAACTATTTGACATTCAAACCGATAGCTTTCTTTAATACATGGACCAAAGCTTCATATTCAGTAGTGTTATTAGTACATTCGAACTCTACTCTACAAGATAAAAAAAATGTTTGTTGGTTTCAGGATCAATTAAAATAAAACTAGGTAGGGATCCTTCTTGAGTTTTGGAACCGTCAAAGTATAGAATCCAAAAAAAATATTCGTTTTAACTAAGTTAGTATAACTATCACCTAAGTCAGTGACTAATTTAACTATGTTACAATCAATATCATAAGTCTGAGAAAATTGATTCGTGTCTTACATTCTCCGATTGATAATTACCCGATTCAATTTCTAAGAAATAATTTCCCAAAACATAAGATGAGAAAGCTACCGCTTCATTCTTTTCTTCTAACTGAGTTACATTTTGCTTCATGTGAGGTTCTCTTAGTATTTTAATTTGATTTTTCCTGTTCTGATATGGTAACCATAAGTGAGACCAGTCTGCTGCAAAATAACCATTTAGTTTTGTATACCAGTCCCTACTCAATATCAAACCATAAGCCTCAGGAATATCAACTACCATTATATCAACAAACTGACATACCTTAGGATTTGCTGATAGCCTAATAAGCACATCTTTCATTTCTCTGATGAATCTAACGGTAGTTCTATCTAACTATATGATCTGAGCTAGGAATGGAATTGGATGCTAATTAATCCTTTTGCAAATTGATAGTGGCATGACATTCGAGGAAGCTCCAGAATCTACCAAACAGTTATGCACATTATGTTTGGGATTTAGATTTCCCGCCAATACTAGCTTCATTTAATTCAGGATCTTCCTGAGTGTTTGCTAACAGAGTGCTAGATTGGGGATCAAGAGCTTGTAACAATTTCTTCCTTTGTTGAGGCAAACTACACATATCAAATATAGAAATACTTGCTTTCGCTTTCTTTATGTCTTCGATTATATGATATCCCATGTCACATTCTTTTGCAACTTTTGGTTGATTTTCTATTTTGTTTGAAGTAACTTTTGGCTGTTTGGCTATCTCCGCATTTGGTTCTTTTGTAGGTGTTGGATTTTCCTTAGGCTGTGGTGGAATGAAAATGATGTTCCTTTTGGGTATCTCTTTGGAAACCTTAGGTTTGGGAGCAGTCAGGCTCGAATAATTGATTAGACCCTTGTTACGAGTATTGACATTAACAGCTGAAACTTCACTTTCTTCAAGGTCATCTTCAATTAACTCGGTTAAAGGCACCCAATCCCATAATACCATAGTTGTGTCTGGAGTGGGTTATTCTTGTTCCAGGGTTTTCTCTTCCTGAGGATCCTCCTGATCTGTTATTTGTGCATCTAGCATTTGGTTCATTACCAAACTCATTGAATTTATCCATTGCGGACATATTTTTTTAGAGTGTGGTTCCTGATGGAAAGTGCATAAATTATCCATTCCTACTTCATTTAAATTCAAAACAGCAGAGTTGTTCATAGGTGGAAGAGGCTGACCATTTTCTTCCCTTTCCTTGTAGAAAGGTTTAAATGGCTTTCTAGATGTTCTAGCTACCTTATCCTTTTCCAGATCTACAATTTTATTGGACAACTTTTGCATGATTTTAACCACGTTTTCCATATCCGCTGATGGTTCTTCCTTATTCCTGGTTAGCAATAGGGTTTTTTTAGTAGTTGGTTGTTTTGCTTCCACATCCACAGAATGTTGAGCAATACTGTCCTCTTCTTCCTCTACCTTCTTGTATTCTTCAAAGTTTTCTATCAAGGTAGTTTTCTTAGTTCTTTTGACAAACATTGCTATTGGAAGATCAAGCGATGTTGTATAATACTCGACTAAAGATAAATCAACTATTATAGCTACAGCACTAAAATTATGTAATAATGTGGTAAATCTTTCGTTGAATTCTTGAACCTTTTCTTTCTTTTCCATTCTCATGGATACTAATTATTTTTTAAGTGTAGCAATTGTCTTCTGGTTTCCATATTTACCTAAGAAGCACTTCTCGAATTCCTCCCAATTTGATATGGAACTAGCTTGTAAACTAAAGTACCAGGAAGATACAGACTACAGACTACAGAAATAGTCGACAGACTACATCTTCGTGTTGCACATTCAGAAGGCTTAGAGCTAAATAAAAACTTTTAATATGATCTTCAGTAGAAATACCCTTCCCAGGATCATACTTGGTCAAAACCTTTTCTGGATTCTTGGGCAGATCATGAAAAGGCCCAGCTAAATTTAGTGCTCGTCTAGCTCTCCATGCCGATACAACCATGGCTCTACGTGGAGAATATGGTCAAGTGTTATGTGGAGAATTATGTGGAGTATGCGGTTCCTCTAAATCTGGAGGATTTTCAAGTTCAATTTCTCCAAGAGGCTCTGTGATTTCTTCCAAAGATAGATCTACTAACTCTTCAAAGTTCTGAACAAGAACCAAATCCCTTGTATACTGTGTTTCCCTTCTAGGGGATCTTCTTCTAGGGAGTAGGGGAATCGCATTCAAACCACCAAGCTTCCTAACATATGCATGGGTGTGTCTTCTTATATTCTCTACTTTGGCAAAAGGAACAACATACAACATTTCTTGCTGTTCGGTCTCGGAATTGGGATCTTCTTGATTTATTAATTCCAGATCCAAATTGTCTAGGATAGTTGTTTCAAATGGATCTTCAGTGGGATCTCTTCTAATGGAAGGATCTCCTCTACTATCCATGCATAGGTGGCCCTCCTTCTAGTGCCAAAAACTGTTGATGCCCCGAAAATCGTAGCATCAATCAGCAAGGGATTCTCCCCGATAAGCAATCCCAATTAGATCACTCACCATTTGGTGTAGGGAATCCGTCCGATTAACGGTCCGTCTACCATGTAAGATTTAAATATTTGTTTTCTTTGTACTAGTTGCGGCCCGATCCACCATTTATGTATTTTATTTTAAATATGATATGCAAGTGCTCTATACTAAATGTATGTAATTAAGCAAATCTGATCTAAAACTGTTTAAACAAATCTATTGTATCCTTGCAAGGAGCGAACTGAAAGTATGAGTAATAAATTGAAAGAAACATCTAGAGATCTCACAGATAGCTATTTAATCATAAAGATGCATTTCCAACAGAAGATAAAAGGTATCAAAGATAGCTTTGATTGAATTAAAGCATTTCATTACTCATTTGAGATATACATCTTTGCACAAAACATATGAGAGAATTCATTACAAAGAAACAATTCATGACAGCGAGGAATGATCTTGCAACAATGTATAATTGATACAGGAATTATCCTGCTAACATTAGCACATCTTCAGGAAAAAACATAGTCTTGGGATTTCTTTAGGAAAAATGTAGCTTCTTACATATGTAGCAAATTAATTCACGTACAAGAAAAAAATGTCCTTTCACTTGCCAAAAGTCCTTCTACTATTCTTTATTCATCTATATATAACTTTACAAAATGATCCAAGAGCTGCTACCTGTACCCCTCCCAAAGAATCTTTTAATTTGTCTTCTAATGCCCTTTTACAAAATTGGAATAATCCCCAAATGTTATTTTTAAAGAGACAGAAATTTGGCTATCCTTTATCTTTACAACCGAATAATAGAAAAGCAAAACCCCTATCTTATCATTAGACATCTTTGAATGCCAAATCAGCTCCCAAATGGCGCTCATGTTTCTGCTGGATCTTCCTCAACAACTTTCTTATTTGCTTCTACGATATAACTTACCCAAATGCCTGTTTCTCGCACAATGGTGTTGGCAGGGGCAGGGAGCATGAACTTTCGAGAAATCACATGCTTGGCTAGCTCTGCTTCGATGTCTTGCACCTCTATTGCTGTAGTATGGAGAATCTCTTGAAGCAAGTGAGCATGTATGGAGGGTTGCAGGATGCATTGGTGAAGGTCATCCGCTGTTAACACATCTATCTTCCTCACGTACTCCATCTCCTTGTTTAGCTCATTTTTTTTATTTAGGCAAGCATTGATCTTTGCTCGAGAATTCTTCTAGAGTCTGTGGAACCTCCATCTTGCACCTTTCATGAGTTTCCTAGATCTTCTAATAAATACCACTGCATCTTTTGATAGTGGCTTGAATCACAGAGCTTAAATTCACACCGCAATTCTTGCAGAACTCCATGACGCCTATATCTTCTTTAAACTAGGCTACGTATTTTAGAGGGAGGTGTTTGGGGAACTCTAACTTCCCCTCTCTCCATTAGATATGCTTTCCAATGTCTTCTTTCACACGCGCATATTTCTTCTTGAGTCTAATGGCCTCAGAGTTAATTTCCTTCATCCTGGCCACCATAGCCTTCTATAATGTCCCTAAAAATAATAGAATAAAAAAAAATTTCCTTCCCCTTGCAAATATGCCTAACACCAATTATAATTTATGAAACAAATTCAGTGCTGTAAAAGGTATTGGTACTTGCATTCAGTATCTAAGTGTTTGGGAAAATTTCTAACAAGGTAGTCCTCGTCGGTCATGCTTGTCGATGCGGAAGTGATTATGTTGAAGTTATTGGGGAAAACTCACTATGGCTTGGGAATACCACAATAGACAGATGACTACCATAAATATACTCAATTCTCAAAACAATGCTATTATAAATGACAATGTTAAAACAATGGAGAAATGTAACCAATCTCGATCCAACATTTGATGTAGATCCCCATTGGAGCTTGCAATCCGCGCACATCCAAGCACTTGTAATTTGCAAGTTAGTCTCGACAAAAAATATCTAACAAGTACATGTGATATATAAATAACATTAACATTATCAATAAAAATGGTCCATAATATCATAAGCAAATGCAACCCAATGTATAATAAATGACATTTACACCATGAATGGACAAGAATATGAGTATTTCTATTAATGAAAAATAAGAAGTACAAAGTGATACAACCTCTTTCCAGCAACCAATCTGAATCAAGATCTAGATCAATCCACTTGTGCCTCCACCACTTCAATCCTCCATGAATGGAAAACTCAAACTAGAAAGGAGTTTGGAAGGTGAACATAAATGGTTCACAACTACAAGGATCAATAAGTGTAGACTCAGGCTAGGGCAAAAATCCACTAGAGTGCCTTTTCTCTACTCTTCTTCGTCCCATCCATAAGCCATATGTGCTCAATATATAGTCCTCTCAAAGGTAGGTGAAAGGACTCATCAAGACGTTACTTGGGCAGATGGAGAGCCAAAGGTCACCCAATGACCGCTTTTTGGGAGTAAAAAGTAATAAAATAGTGATTTTTACCATTTTACTTGATACCCACAGGCTATATGGATGCAACTCGTAGGTACGCATGCTATAGTGATGCAACATGCGGGTAGGAACAAAAAAAGGATAAACTGGTATCACTGAAGGATGAAAATGGATCTGAGTCACTGAAATGGATCTTACAGGGCAAAGAATGTTGATGCTCACAGGGTGGAAGATTTATGTGTAACAGCTAGCTCTGCTTTGATGTCTTGCACCTCTATTGCTGTAGTATGGAGAATCTCTTGAAGCAAGTGAGTGTGTACGGAGGGTTGCACGATGCATTGGTGAAGGTCATCCACTGTTAACACATCTATCTTCCTCACGTACTCCATTTCCTTGTTTAGCTCATTTTTTTATTCAGGCAAGCATTGATCTTTTCTCAAGAATTCTTCTACAGTCTGGGGAACCTCCATCTTGCACCTTTCATGAGTTTCCTGGATCTTCTAATAAATACCACTGCATCTTTTGATAGTGGCTTGAATCACAGAGCTTAACTTCACACCGGATTTCTTGCAGAACTCCATGAAGCCTATATCTTCTTTAAACTAGGTTACTTATTTTAGAGGGAGGTGTTTGGGGAACTCTAACTTCCCCTCTCTCCATTAGATATGCTTTCCAATGTCTTCTTTCACACGCGCATATTTATTCTTGAGTCTAATGGCCTCAGAGTTGATTTCCTTCATCCTGGCCACCATAGCCTTCTATAATGTCCCTAAAAATAATAGAATAAAAAGAAAATTCCTTCCCCTTGCAAATATGCCTAACACCAATTATAATTTATGAAACAACTTCAATGCTGTAAAAGGTATCGGTACTTGCATTCAGTATCTAAGTGTTTGGGAGAATTTCTAACAAGGTAGTTCTCGTTGGTCATGCTTGTCAATGCGGAAGTGATTATGTTGAGTATGATTGCAAAGTTTAGTCATGAGATAATATTAGCAGTCTCTTTGCTTCTTGTGCGCTTTTAAATGTATGTTTAAAATCTCAATTGTGAAAATGTTAATTCTCAGGTTTGATGAAGTTGATGAGTGAAGTTGAATTACCCTGAAATTTTGGGGTTAATCTAAGCACTCCTGGCGGAGTTGCTGAGAGGTAAGGTGTCAATGTTTGAGACCTATGGTCTTACTTAGCGATTCCGCTAATGCATACTTATTTTACATTTCCTCGCAGGTGTACCTCGTGGTTATTTTGTGAGTAGTTTCATCATGTGAAACTCTCAAGGTGGAAGAAAAACACCCTTGGTGCTAAATATGTAAGGGTTGAGGTCTTGGTACTTTATGATACTTAACTAAATGTTTGAACCCCAAAACGATATGATATGGTTTGCAATTCACAATGGCGTCCTATCATGGTAGTTGGTTGTATTGAATGCGCTCTTGGCATTCGCGTGGTTTGTGGCTAGATGGACAAAGGGTTTTGGAAAGGGTTTGCCCAACGATGTTAAGTCGTGGGTTTGATTTTCTTTTCATCTAGAGGGAGATTCTTTAGCTTTCTTGTGGAGAAACTACGCCTAACCTGAGCTACACTCATGGCCAGGGTATCGTTGATGGGCATGGTATCGATGTAGCAGAACCCATCTATAGATAACTACTCTTCTCGTTACCCCTGAAGTTTTCTCAATTTTTAACTCCATAATCCTTTAACTATTCAGGTTCTAACTTTCTGATATGTTCTCATTGACAGGTATGGAGTGACCCCCTGTGTTGAACCAGAAAAGAGCCCTTACGAACTACTCATGGCATTTGGAACTGGTAAGACCCGGGTTCTTGCAACCCTTCACACTTACCTTTCTCGATTTTGATAAATTATGATGGTGAGAACTTCTGAGGGTCTCTCTGCTTGTAGCAGGGTTTAATTGATTGGCCTCGGTTTCTATCTCTATATTTGTATCTGTGTGAATATGGGATTCTAAAAAGGTATTTTTTTCTTTCCTGTATGTAATCATGTGTATCATCTTTTGATGTTTGAAATGTAATAATAAAGGGAATCTGCGCTTTCATTTCTATGAGGCTTGAATGGCTATATGAAGAAACCCTCGCTACTGTATTTTTGAATGGTGCCTTTGTCAATATAAAAACTTTAATGGAAAGATTGCTTGTCTAAATAAATGGATTTCATGTTAAATGTGATACCTACCCTAGCTTTGTCTTGCGTATTTCTTTCCTGTGGCGCAATTTATAGGAATGTATGCGATGTTATAGTCTTATCCTATAGCTAGACGATTGGGCTATTAAATGGTAGCTTTGTATTTCATTTATACTAGTGATACTCTTATCCTGAGTCTAATTTATCATAAATGATCCTACGCAAGATGAAGTACTCCAGGGGTTTGATACCCAGACCTGTGGTTTACCAGTTTTGAAAAGTATGGGCACCTGTCCTTAGGTTATGAGATTCGAACTGTGAACTTGGGAGGTTCCCATTAGAGTTTTCAAGTTTAAAGATGTAATGTTAAGCCTGCGTTTGTACTCGTGTGTAGTCATGACCTTCGTAAGTCTGCTATGTTTGAGGTTAAGACTTTAAAGTGGAAACAAATCATGGTTGTTGAAGTCTTCCTGTGGTATTGATTTGCATTTGACTTCTGTAGTTTTAAATAATGGAATCCCGATTTGTTCTATAAATATCTATTTTATTGTTTACAAGGATGAATGGTTAGCTAATGTATAATAGGTTTAAGGTTACTGTGTATTCAATTGAATGGTTAGCTAACGTAGAATAGTAGGTTTAAGGTTACTGTGTATTCAATTGAATGGTTAGCTAACATAGAATAGGTTTAAGGTTACTGTGTATTCAATAATTTTGGTTTGATATGAAGTGCACTTTGATTGGGGATGGGATTCGATCCACGAATTAAGAGACAAGCCCGTAAGGGTTTTGGGATTGGTACCCATATTTAAAATGTAGATGACGATTGAATTATATGTGAATCTATGTTTGGATATATGAACCTATGTTTTGGAATGCGAATCTCTGTGTAATACTTGATGCATTTAAATTTTAACTAAAGATTGCTATCATAGAGATGTTTGATAATTTAAATTAGTGCAGCTGAAAGTTTCAATGTCTAGTTTTTATTTCTATTTGGTAATGTTTCCAGTATATACAGGGTAAGAATGTAAAAGATCTAACAGGTATAGGTGAAACCTTGCACTACGAATAATGGAATATAATTCAAATAGAAAATAAGCAAGAATTATAATAATCCTAACCTAGAAGGCAATATAAGTTGTCTAGCAAAGGCTAGCTTGGCTAGACCTGCTAGACCCTCCACTGGCTTCTGGGTAGAACCTCATATTTGATAATATGGGTAATGAAAACAATGTTGCAGTATCTATTTTAATTTTTTTTATTTATTATATCTGGAATTTGAGACATTAAATACTCCATCCTTGGCTGCTTGAGTACTTGGTCCCTTCCTGTAGAAACCTAGCTGCTTGGCACTTGATTCCTTCCTGTAGTGACCTACACATTCGACAATGGTTAATGCAGAACCTGTTGTATCTAGCTAACCTGTTAGGGTGATTTCCTTTAGATGGATGACTTTGGGGTTACCGTGTTCCTCCCAATCATGATCCTACAACTGTTCCTCGTTCGATATGGATCCCCCTGAGCTGGATTCCAACATGCAAAAGAGATAGAGGGCCAAAGGTTACTGCTAGTTCAGTTTCTTGGAGCAGAATTTTTTCCTTTAATTACCATCAGAGAATGATAATGAAAAGATAGATTGATCCCCAACTTGGGATCTTCCCTCTTTAAGTATGAGATTCTTTAATTATGACTGTTGGAATAATTTGTTTCTTTAAATTAATAAATAATATTTAAAAGATATTATTTAATAAGTATTTAGTCTTTTTGCACTAAGACTTTTTTTTTCAAAGGCTTAATCTATAAGTGATTTCTGCTTTAAGCTCTTCATAATAATTATGGTAACAATAATTATAATAATAGTAATTCTAACCTAGGAATTAATACACTATTACTATTATTTACAATCATGGCTGTCCACTAAATATTAATACTTTTATTAGTGTTATTAAATAATGTGGCATCCCACTATGCATAACCTATATGCAATAAATGTCTTTTATAAATATATAATCACATCATTATTTTTTACAATTCTTAATACCAATATTTAATCATGTTTGATACTTTGGTTTAACAAATTAGGGTTAAGGTCCACTTCTTTGGATCGTCTTTTGGTAGGCTTGGTTAGGCACCTATAGTCTCTCTCTTGCATGTCAGATTCCCTTGTTTACCACGGTAGTTCCCGCAGTACTTGATGATAGATAAAATTGAATCATTTAATCAAATAAAATAAGTGTGATGAAAGTAAAAGTGCTATTCAGAGTCCTTCCGACTCAACAATTTGAGGTTTAGTAACCCCAAGTGCTCTTCAGAGCCTTTTAACTCAACACTCTCACATGGGCATTACGCTAGTGCAATTCTAGAGCCTGTGCTCAACACTAGTGCTAGAATTTGCTTGTGAGGCACATCTAGAATATTTAAGTTGCATCAGATCCAGTATTTGTTTATCAATCTTGGAGTGCTCTAGGGATTAGGCCCAACACTCAATGTACCTCAGGGATTACTCCCAGTACATAAACATTCTTCTAGGTACTTGGGGGCTTATGCCCAATACGTAGGTTACATGTGTGTTTCTGAGTCCATGCTCAACGCACTCATAAGTCAAATCATGTAAAATCGTAGCTCTGCACAATAAGTAACAAAATATCAGCTCAGTATATTAGGGTTTGTAACCTTATCAAAGTTGAAGAACATCATTAAAACATTGGGGCCTTCTCGCCCAGTATATACTCAAATAAAGAAGTCAGTCAAGGTCCATGCCCGATATGTTGATATACATATAAAAAAATAAATCATAGGTGCTAGGGGCTCATGCCCAATACTCAAAATAAACATAGGTGCTAGGGTCGTGGTCCAATATAACAACAAAATAGTTAGTCCAAAATTCAGGATATGGATGATGGCGCATAGTTAGTCCAATGTCTTCTTTAACATGCGCATATTTCTTCTTAAGTCTAATGGCCTCAGAGTTAATTTCCTTCATCCTGGGCACCAGAGCCTTCAACTTGCACATTTCTTCAGTAAGAAGTTCCTGTGACTCGTGCATCTGCTTCATTATGTCACAGGATTGCTCATGAAAGGGGCTTAAATCAACTTCCTTGCTGCTTGCTAGTTCTAACTGCTTTGTCATCAGATCTTTCTCTTCTTCCAATTGAATGAACCTGGATTCAAAATAATTTTTCTCTCCTTCCACTATCATCATCTGGACCGCCAAAGTTTCCTTTTCTTCTTCCAGGCACTGATACTTACCTGACAAATCCCCTTGTTTTGACAGTAGGCGATCACATTTCTTTACCATTAAATCTCTATAAGCCTGCTCATTTACCAGAGTGAGCTGTAACATGCGGGCCCTCTTCCTACTTGCATCCGACTCATTTACTAACCTGTGGACATTGTCTTTGCTTTCCTTCGCGGTAGATATAGTGGTGGATGCCATAATGTCAGGAACATTCTGTGTGCCTTGCATGACAGTGGTTTCTCATTTGGTAATGATGTCCAGGTGAAAAGGCTTCTTCATCCTTGTCTCTGTCCTTCGTATAATGGATTTCCTTTTCTTGTCAAAAACAAATTTGTCCCAATGGGTAATAGTATGGATATTTGATGGGGTAAAAGGGACGAGTGGAAGATATTCTATGGGGAGGTCATCTTCCGTGGGTGGGGTTCGAATCACTTGGGACGAGTCTATATCCATGTCTTGCATGTTTGAGCTTTCAGCCTGTGCATCCTCCTTGGACTTATTTTCCGCTAGGGTCTTCAGATGTCTCTCTTGTTCTTCAGCCTTTAGTTGCTTTTCAACTATTTCTCTTTCCTCTTGCAGCTTAGTGGCTTCTTCCTTTTTGATCTTCTCTAACTCCTCCTCTCGGAGTCTTTTAGCTTCTTCCTCTTGAAGCCTATCTTCCTGCTCCTGCATTCTCTCCACTTCTTGCTTTTGGATATTTTTAGCCTCAGCCTTGAGCCTTTTCTCTTCCTTCATCAGAGCCTTGACTTCTTCTCTTTCTCTTCGTAATTCTGTTTCCTTGATAGCTTGGGAAGCGGCGGAACTAGAGCTAGCTCCATAGTGGGTTGCTCCTCCATTGATGTAGTTATCGAACAACAGTGAGAGATCAAATCATTAAGTTTATGGAGTTTTTTTAGTGCCTCCTTGATTGTTTCCTCACTCATTTTCAATGGTCCAATCATGGCAAGAAGTTCTAGCCGGTGAACCTCCTCTTCTACTTCTTGCAATTCATCCTTCTCCCAATTCTGAATTCTGACACTAGAAAGCTCTTCTAATCCATCATTCTAGCTGGAAGTGGATGCCATCTTGGGGTGCAACAAAGGCATGCAAAAATAAGAATTGCAGCCATACCTTTGCGCCCAAATTTGCTCCTCATGTGGTGTTTTTATGGTAGCATGCTTCTTTCCAAAATTCCTTAGTTCACACCCAGCTGATTTGGGCTTGTATTTCACCTCAACCTGAAGTTCCAATGATGATTTCAGATCTGATTGATGTTCTTCTTTTGGATCTAATCCAAAAGATGTCATACCATCATCAATATTCCCCATATCTTCTGCACTTATCTTGAAATCACCCACGAAGAAATTGGGCGTGATTTCACCTTCCACATTGCCAACAATCGAATGTTTGACTGCTGGATCTTTAGTTGTGCATGGATCTTTTTCCCCTCTTTCTGATGAAGGATTTGGTGACTCATCATCCTCATGGCTGCTGTAAATATGCTGATATATAACCATGGTCTTCCCTCTTTCTTCCACACTTTGAGGGTCTCCTGATGTTCCCACAGTCATTGGTTTTTTGGGAGCTAAGCATTGATAATTAAATGCTTCATTATGGGGAACTGGTTTCTCCACATCATGGCACACATTATTGACAATGTATTCTATTTTATTTTGATGATTTCCAGAAGGAAAATGGGTACAAAAATCTGATTGAGGTCCATACCTTTTCATCATACTTCTCCCTTCAAACGGTGGAGCTATGGTGCCTTGTTCTGCTGCCCATTCTCTAGGTCCACATCCAACTGATGTGTGGTCATCTTCTACTTCACTATGTAGCTCATGTCGTGACTTTGAATCTGATTTAGGTTCTTCCTTTGGATTTGATCATTAAGCTTACTAATCTCCTCTGAGGTGATCTTGAAATCCTCAACATAGAAGCTTGTAGTGGATTCTGCTCCCATTCTATCAACAACCTCATGATTAGTTTTTTGGTCTTGCTTCCCCAAGCAAAACAATAAATCTTATGCCTTGGTTGTTTTAGGGTCAAGATTCTTGGAGGCTCTTCTAGAAGAGGATCCAAAAATTCTTGTGAGGTGTAAAACACATGCATCTAATGAAGCTCTTACTTCTTTTAGGCACTCTTCAGAAGTAGGTTGATCGTTGGTTGTGGAACATGCAACCTTTTCCTGCATATGGATATCAGAATAACCATAGTCTCTTCTACCAATCATGATATCATGGCACATACTTGTAGAGGGCACTTCTTGGAAATTTTACTCATACTTTCTACAATACTCTTCATACTCCTCAACATATTCATCGTCATATTGCTCATAAAAATATTCCTCTTCTTCATACAACTCAAACTCTAAATCTTCCACGACTGTATTAATTCCACAACTACAACTTGAAGATAGTGCTGAGCTACTTTTCCACTAAGAGTTACTTTCCACACACTAAGCCAAGGAAAGTGCTCTGATACCACTGTAATATCCTAGCCAAGATCTAACCAAGATATTAACTTCCACTAAAAGTTTTAACAAGATTTTGGTGGTAATTGTTTAAGGCCATTTCTCAAACTGAGTAGGATGTAAGTGACGGGGACTGAAACTATGAATGAGGATGGTAGGAATGATATTAGGTTCTTGAATTTGCATGGGAGAGTGTGCAGCAGCAATGTAGATATAGGGAAAATTTTAGGATCCTTTGTACAAAGCACAGAGACCATTTATGTTTCGGACATTAGCTACTGCTAAAGCCTACCGCAATGCTTCCTAGGTACATCCACATATACAAAATAGATCAAGGAGTTGGGAAGGATTAAAAAAATGATATTTGTTTTCATGGAGGTCTATGGGCATAAAAAATCAGCAATTAAAGATTGAATGAAGAGTTGGGGGGAAATTGCTGTGACTTGGACTATCGAGCTAGTTTTAATGGTTTAATTCCAAAACATGGTAAAACCCTCCCAAATTCAGTACCTTAAGGTTGGAATGTGTTATAGGGTCTTTACATGATCTGCATCAACTGACAGAACTGGTTTATGACCAGCATAACTCTTTTAATGCAATTTCTGCTAAAACTAGTCCTCCGAGAGTGCCCGGTGAGCATAGGGGGGGGGAGTTAAACTTGTATTTGACCACTGCATCATTTACTTCTGTATTTAATGGACCTATTACAGCATATTTGATTGAAAATACATATAAAAAAACTTTACATCACCTCATTACATTTCCAGATAACGTATATACCATAAAAACCTTCAGACCCCCCCCATAGGTTTATCCAATCCTTCATTGAAACATATATCTGGCTGAAAATATTTCTTTAATGGATTAGGAGAGTTATATCAGAGATTCTAAATCATCTAATTAGTTTCATACATCTACCATTAGAAATTATAGTGCTTGAATGGTGAAACTATTCCAAAATAAGCTAGAAAAACAAGACTGAAAGCCATTATTACATCATGAGCCTCTGGGGCATATTCATTTGAGAAGTTCAGAAGATTTTAGGATTGATTTTAGATGTTTATTACAGAGCTTTGATGGCTGGAAAAATAGCAGCAAACCATCCTCTCCAGTGACAGAAGGAAAGAAGAGTCAATGCTTCAGTTCTTCACCTTTTGAGTACAAAACATGACACCCTTGGGGAATCTCGAACTAGAATCACTTGGCCATGATAGAAGTTGAATGAATGGATATAAGTTCAACTTAATTTCTGAGTATGGCCATCACACATCAGGTACTTCATCACATTGATCATTGGAAATCTTACAATGAAGCAACCCTTCCACCAACACCTTGCAATACTAAATAATGGGGAAGAAGAGAGGGGATAATGAGAATGATTCTTCTTGAACTCTTAAACTCTTCTGAAGCGATTCGACCCCAGACTAATATCAGAATTTTAATGGATGCAAAATTATATTCAGTGGCTGCAAATAGATCTTCAATGGCTACCCAATAGTCTTCAATACCTGTTAGAGAGAGAGAGAGAGAGAGAGAGAGAGAGAGAGAGAGAGAGAATGACAGAATGGGGCACACCACCCATAGAGTGGCTTGGGCGCATCACCAAACCTAGAGGAACTTCAAATATCTCATAAAAAATTCACAATGACAAAATTTGTGAAATGGAGTTGGTTGGCTTCCTTTATAAACTTCAGGTTGACCTGCTGAGCAAGTTACTTGGCTTGGTGACCTGTGAGAATAGGTCACCCATGAGTGGACATACTTTCCTTAATTTTTCCTTACAAGATTTCTCCTTTAGAAACTACACCCTCCTTGAACTTATATGTTTCCTTCTTGCATTAGCACTTGATTTCCTTGTCAACTGGGCATTGAAATGGAAACTACACCATTCAGGATGTTTCCTTTTTGGTAAAATGGACTGTTTTTTGGCAAGTGCGCCCTCCTTAGCTTTTTCTAGTTGTTTCTTTTTTCTGATTCGGAAACCTTATCTCCACCTTCCTTCTCTTCATTGTTTTTCCATATATTCACCCCTTAATCCATTTTGGCAACATCTTCCACATGGGCACCCTCTTGGCCCACTTGCTCATTATCCATTAATTTTATTTATCAAAATTAACTTTAATAAATAAATTTGCCAATTTGTGAGACTTAGGACAAAATTATTTCTAAGCAAATAGAATTAATACAATTTAATTCCCTTAGGGGTTGATCTTGTCCCCTTTCACCCATGGTAATGGATGAACCAAAATTGGTTACATGACATTGTACTTGTTTAACATTCTAGACCGCATTAGAGAGAAACCAATGTTGCTCTGGATCTTCTAAACTAGTTCCTTTAAAGACATGTAGTTTCCTTTAAAGACATGTAGTTTTCTGTCATCTACCATTCTTCTTCTAGGAGGTGTAGAATTCTGAAATACTACAGTACTTCCTGTGGAGTGAAATGGTTGAGGTATGCCACCACTCAACTGATTCTTTGTGCTTGTTCATGCAGTATTGCTGCTACTAGTGTTCTACGAACTACGACTATCTTTTTCAAAAGGTATAGGTTTCTGCGGAGTGATAGGATGATAGTCAATATGTCTAAGTTCTATCTCACTATCAGACTCAGCTTGAGATGAATTTCTATCACTTCCTAACTCAGTTTCTAGGAATGTGCAAGGTTCAATTTGACGAAAAATATTTCTAGTGCTAACTTTATATCTTTTTACACTACACAAAATGCCTATGTCTTCATCTATGTCACTATCTATGTTTTTGAACATTACAGAATGAAACCCTAGGAATCTGACTGCATTCTTAAGACACCTTTTTTAGCTAATAGCATTTTAATGCATGAACTCAGGTTTTTCAGGTACTTACCTCTAAATCCTTGGAAAACGTATCCTTTGGCTACGCTGTAAGACTTCAAAGTGTCCACAACAAAATATGTAATATAGCCTTCCAACAAGCTATCCAGCCAAAATTCTACCGCTCTTGAAATATGCTTATTAATCCCTATAAGCTTTTGAATCAAATCTGTATTCCAAACTGTAGGTTCTTGTAGTATCCTAAATTTTTGGACTGGCCATTGTTATCTTATATTGGGCCATAGCCCCACATGTTATTTTATTTTGGGTATTGGGCATGAGCCCTAGCACATGTGATTTATCCTTTTATATCGACATACTGGGCATGGACCCCGACTGACTTCTTTATTGACTATATGATTGGGCGGGAAGACACTAATGTTATATTTATGTTCTTTAGCATATGATGTCGGTACAAGCCCTAATATATTGAGACGATCTTTTGTTACTTATTGTGCAGAGCCATGATTTTACATGTTAAGCTTATATGGTGTGTTGAGCATGGACTCATAAACGCACAAGAGACCTACATACTGGGCATAATCCCCGATGTACCTAGAAGAATGTTTATGTACTGGGAGTAATCCTTGATGTACATTGAGTGTTGGGAACAAGCCCTGGAGCACTCCAAGCTTAATAAATGAATACCAGATCCGAGGCCACTTAAATTTTCTAGATGTGTCTCACAACCACATTCTAGCACTAGTGTTGAGCGGAGGCTCTAGAATTGCACTAGCGTAATGCTCATGTGAGAGTGTTGAGTTAAAATGCTATGAAGAGCACTCGGGGTTACTAAATCTCAAGTGTTGAGTCGAGAGGACTCTAAATAGCACTTTTGTTTCTCATCACATCTATTCAAATTGATCAAATAAATATTCTTCTATCTATCATCAAGTACTACAGAAACTACCATGTTAAACGAGGTAATCTGACATGCAAAGAGAGAGACTAGAGGTGCCTATCCAAGCTTACCAAGACCATCCAAAGAATCGGACCTTGTCCTTAAAAAGTGAAAAGAAGTATCATGTTAAGGTGCATAATTAAATAAAAGATAATTACCATTAGTCTTCTATGAATAACATGTATAAAGGCCTCAAGGATGATATTATTAGTAAGAACTTTAATAATAATGTTGTCATTATTTATTTATGAAATATATTTATTATATATGGTTTATGCATTAGTAATATTATTAATAATGTATTAATAGTTAAGTAAAATATAATTATGGTTATCATAATTATTGTTATTATAATTATTATGGAGGGTTTAAATATAAATCACTTATAGTTAAACAATTGAAAAAGTCTTAGTTCAAAGAGGACCAAAATATTTCTGAAATAATATCTTTTAAATATTATTTATTTAATCTAAAGAAACTAATTATTCCAACAGTCCTAATTCAAGACTCCCCTACATAAAGAGGGAAGACCCCAAGTTTGGGGGCATCTTTATCTTTTCATTATCATTCTCCTATGGTAATCAAAGGGGATTTTTCTGCTCCAAGAACTGAAGCAGTCCACATAAGTTTCCAGATCTGAACCAACAGTATCCCTAGGACCTCTACCTCTTTTGCATGTTGGAATCCAGCTCAGGGGGATCCATACAGAACCAAGAACGGTTGTAGGATCATGGTTGGGAGGAACGTGGTAGCCCCAAAGTTATCCAGCTAAGAATATCATCCTAATAGGTCAGCTAAATACAACATGTGTACATTAACTATTGATTGAGTTTGCAAACTTCTACAAGAAAGGATCAAGTACCAAAGCAACTAGGCTCCTACAGGAAAGAACTAGGTGCCAAAGTAGCCAGGTATGTGGTATTAATTGTTTCCATCTTTCAATTATAGTAGACATAGGTTTTTAGACTAGGATTGATACTTCAGCATTGTTTAAATCCTCATTACAAATATTATCAACTTAGAGGTTTGGCCCAGAAACCAGTGGAGGGTCTAGTAGGTCTAGCCAAGATAGCATGTGCTAGAAAACACCCTATTTGTCTGCTAGGTTAGGGTCATTATGTTTTCTTTTGAAATTAAATTTGATCTCTATTTGAATCGTCTTATCAACTTGTAACGCAAGGATTATTTATGTTTTCTTTTAATTCTTTTATTATCCCTTCTATGGTTAGGAAGCATCAAATATAATGACAACAATATCATTTGAGACATCATTCTCTTAACCATAGTACACATCGAATCATAGATTTAAACATTAACAGTAAATTAATATTGCTATTCTTTTAAACTAGGGTATCATTCCACATTATCAACAACTCCACAATTTTAATCAAATAGACAATCATCATATCGAATTCAACAACAGATGCTTCCCTCATGGATCGAGTTTCACTACCAAACAAGTGCATTCCATAGCATTTAAACTATATTAATTTTAGCCATCAAAGGAAATGGTCAAAAGATCGAGTCTCACTAAAGTCATACTAATTTAAACAGTAGTCAAAATGCATAGAGATTTCATAAATGAACATTTACACATCTACCCAAGCATTTTCGCTACCATTGAGCAAACGCTTGCAACCATCATTTAAACATGAAATACAAGGCAAGGGATCGAATCCCTCTTTTCCTCCATTTAAAGTAAACTACCAGAAAACACAGTAAGAGGAATCGACGGAAATATAAGAAGATTCAGATAGGTGTTTTGACCCAACTATCAACAAATCCATATGGCAGCGATTATAAAACTGAGAATTGAAAATCCTTTCAATAGACAGAGCCACGATAGCCACTTGAAGAGAAACTCCTAATCATTATTTCAATTAGAGAGAAGATGCAGAGATTAGTCCCAGGTTCAAAATCTCCTAGAAAAACGCAGAGACAAACATTCCTCTAAATCTCAGACAGAGGTAAACGTAGCTCATGATAAACGCAAGCCATGGTAATATCACAATTTCCTATTTTTCAATACTCAACAATCGACCTTCAGAGCAGAGGTGATGGTAGCAAACAAAGAAATCAAAACTATGCCTACCATAAGGAAACACAAATACTAGGCAACACTAAAATCAACTATAGAGTTATGTAGAAGACCATTACTCTTATCCACAGGTCCAAGGACTCTTTTATATAAACCCAAGTTTGATATTGGGCATTATTATTACAACTTATACCAAGTTCAACATTGACCTAAATGGCAAAAACCCTCCAGTGCCATAAAAACCAAAAGATACATTTCACAATGGTCCAGCCAATGACGACCTCAAGGAACCCAAAAACTTGTTGCAGAAAACCCAACCGGGCTCACAGAGTTCCTCATAGCAAACACCAACAGTACACTCCACAGAGGCAAAAGGATGAGATAAGAAATGGTGAATTCTGGACTTACAATTTCGCAATGCCATCAATATTGAGTACTGGCCATGCAGAAGAGAAACGCCAACCAATACCTGCTAATCAAACACACTATACAAGTCAGAACTCTGAATTTTATATCACGGACTATCTAAATGCAATAGCAGGAAATGTAGTATGAATCCGGGAGGAATTACCTTCATATTTTCAGTCGCCATCTCTATCCCATATGGTGTGCTTACCATGAGACAAGCTCATGTCAGTAAATGAAACCCTCAAACACATCCACAACAGACAAGAGAAATAAACCACAAAAATGCTTCTTCGTTGGTGTAGAACCCAAGAGTAAACCCTTAGCACAGCTGGGAGCATTGGCCATGTGCCATCGTAGAGCTACATTCAATGCTACCACCAACTCCAAGTATTTTGATGTTTTCCCAGAACTCTATAGTATTAGAGCCATTCGTTATCAACAAGTATTGTAAACACAATCAACATTGCAAAGACCCCAAACATTACGTAGCGCCATTAAGTAATTACAAGGTCAACAAGTGGTGAAAATTTCACAAGTATTACAAACCCCAACAAGGCTTGTAAAAGTGTCAACCCTCAAACCTCTCACACTTGAGACTTAAATAATTGCTAGAAAGGTGGAGTAGGCACTCTCGGTAGATGCCTCATAGGTACACCTGCAAACCAAGTACTAATTGAATGCATTAGCGAAACTCGCTAAGTAAGTCAGAAGTCTCCATTTTCTTACCCCTACCTCTCGGCAGCCCTGTCGGGTTACCTTACCCTTTGAAAAGACCAAGCATCACACCATGGGCCTCAACCGCCTCCAACAAAGGTCCATCCCACCTAAATTACCAGTTATATTTTAATACATATGCATACAAACCCTTATAGCCATAAGAAGGATATTCACATTATTACATTCAATACATTCGTACACATGCGACAGTTCATACATCTATTCATTTTAAACACTTCCGCAAAGTTGTATAATTTATAATTAGCAAACCATGTTACTTATGAAACTAAGACACTTCAAAGAGTAGAAATCAAATACCAGTCCAGTAGGTGCTTATCAGTGCTGAAGTTAATTTACTATTCTTCATCTCTTTACCAGTTTAATTTAGTATCATAATTTTAAAAAAAATTTTACTATTTTTAGGGACATTACAAGTGGTATCAGAGCCCAACTACAAAACTAAGTTACTTATTAGGATCATTACAAACATCTGCTACAGATACATAGTAAACATAAACATACCTTCAGAAATTTTATTTTATTTATGTAAAAATGAACTAACAGATTTTCTGTTCTTGATGCTTATATAAACACTCCAGGTACAGTCAGTGTCTGAAAATGAATGCAGAAGGGGGCAGCAGCATACATGGGAATCTGAACTCCCCACCACGAGAGCAAGAAATTGTGGTGGAACTCAAGTCGGATTTAATGAAATCCATGCAAAATATACAGGCCGAATTCCAAAGTTTCCGAGATGAAAACATGCAGGAAAAAAGGGAGCATCAAGCTATCAATGAAGCTTTGCTCCAGACTTTAACAAGGGAAAAACCCCACATACAGCCCACACTCTCATTCAACACTTTTAAAAAGGGAAACAGTCACCCAAAGAAAACTACCAGTCCTAAGGGAGAGGAACAGGGTGAAAACATACCTGAATCAATGGAAGAGGACTATAAGAGCTCTTCCAACAATAAAGGTTCACCACCTCCTTGCAAGAAAAGGAGGAAAAGTGACGATAGTCTGTAAGGTAAATTCAGAAAGATAAAGGCCCCAACCTATGACGGAGAGATTAACTCTAGGGAAAAGGCTGAGGAGTGGCTTCTAGGGATGAATAAATACTTCAAAGTCATAATTACTCCAGTGAAATGCAAGCCTGACTAGCCATATACAACATGAATGGTAAAGCTGCCAGAGGGTGGCGGGACTTGAAACATACCAAAGGACAAGAACTGAGAGACATAACCTAGGATACTTTCAGTAGAATATTCCAGGACAAATATATGTCCGAAATATTCTTTGACAAGAAAATTAAAGAATTTCATGAGTTAAAAATGGGCTCCCTAAATATGGAAGCATTCATAAACCAATTCTTAGACTTGCTGCACTATGTGCCATACAATAAAGATGAGAAGGTCAAAATAAAACAATTCTTGGGAGGGCTGCCACCAAAATTTAGAGAAAAGATAGAGTTTGACATGACCAAAACCGTGGATGTGACCTTACATAAAGCAAGACTGTGTTATGAACACGGACAGCGAATGAATGATAACATCAACAGAAATAGAGATAGGTTCAGAACCTTCTTGGGCAACCGCAAACCAGGTTTTAGACCTCCATCTTACCAGAAGCATAACAACAATTTTCCTCCCAATAGAGGCTTCAACCGACCTCAAGCACAGCCAAGTGCACCACCTCCATCGACCAATAGGCCAACTTTCAACAAAGGGACCAAAGCTGTCCCACCAACTGTTTCTTGTTGGAAATACTAAGGGCCCCACTACTATAGAGACTGCCCCAGCAAAACGGATAGAGTTTTACACAATGTCCAAATGGAACCTACCATAGGGGTAATGGAAAAGACACCTAGGATTTATGCTGCTCTTGATGGCTGGGAGGCGGATCACCAAGCCACCATGGTGGAAATAGAGCATAAGATCTCTAACACTGTCGTTTCATTTTTAATAGATCTGGGAACTTGCCGAAGTTATATCTCCCCTAAGTTACTGGACACTTGTAAGTTGAACCGAGAACCTCATGAGAAACCGTGGCTGGTACAACTAGCCACCGTTACCAAGCGAAAGGTCTCCGAGTTAGTTAAGACTTGTGAGATAGACTTAAACAGGTTCCAAAATAGGATAGATTTAAACATTCTACCCCTAGGATCGTACGACGTACTCATTGGCATGGATTGGTTAGAAGAACACCATGTCCTAGTAGACTACTTAAACAAATCCTTACTTTGCAGGGATGACCAAGGGAATCAGAAGACGATTCAGGCTATCCCTAAGAAAGTGTCGGTACGACAGATCTCCACCTTACAAGCAAAGAAATGTATTAGAAAAGGTTACAAACTCTTTGCCATCAATATCCAAAACATAGAAACTGATAGGGAACAAAAGATAGAATACTTCCCAATCCTCGTGGAATTCAAGGATGTATTTCCCGAGGAAATATCGAGATTACCACCCAAACGAGACTTAGACTTTTCCATCAAGCTAACACCTAGGTTAGTACCAGCTTCTAAAGCCCCATACCGCATGAGCACAATAGAATTGGTGGAGCTCAAGCTTCAGTTACAAGATTTAATAGAGAAAAGGGTACATTCGACCAAGTGTGTCCCCATGGGGTGCACTGATACTCTTCGTTAAGAAGAAAGATAGAACGATGCGGATGTGCATCAATTACCGCCAACTCAACAAGATGACGATTAAGAACTGCTACCCACTCCATAGGATCAACGACTTGTTTGACCAAGTCGGACAGGCAAAGATATTCTTGAAGATCGACTTACGATCCAGATACCATCAGGTAAGGATCCGTGATGAGGATATCAACAAGACCGCATTTTGAACCCATTACGACCACTACAAGTTTGTAGTGATGCCCTTTGGGTTGATGAACACACCAGCCAACTTTATGTGCATGATGAATATTATATTTAGTAAATACCTTGATAAATTCGTTCTAGTCTTTATTGACGACATTTTGATCTACTCCAAGAATGAAGTAGAACATGAGGAGCACCTCCAAATTGTTTTATGGATACTAAGGGAACACTAGCTTTACGCCAAGTTTAGTAAGTGTGATTTCTACAAACCCCAGATTCAATACTTAGGACATATCATCTCCGAGAAGGGAATAGCCATCGACCCCGAAAAGGTCAAAGCTATCGAAGAATGTCCCACGCCTACATGCGTATTCGATATAAGATCATTCTTAGGATTAGCTGGCTACTATCGAAAGTTCATTGAGAACTTTTCACGGATTGCATGTCCAATGACCACCTTGCAGAAAAAGGAAAACAAGTTTATTTGGACGTATAAGTGTGAAGAAAGCTTTCAAAAGCTGAAGCAACTACTGATTAGTGCACCGATTCTGTGTATCGTGGATACCAATGGGGACTTCGTCGTTTGCACGGATGCAAGCAAGGAAGGAATCGGGGGAGTCCTTATGCAAGATAATTTTTCCATATGCTATGAATCGAGGAAACTAAAAGAACATGAGCAGAAATACCCTACTCATGACCTCGAACTAGCCACCATCATCCATGCTCTAAAGATGTAGCAACATTATCTCATGGGAAAGAAATTCCTATTGATGACTGATAACATGAGCTTGAAATACCTTTTCGACCAACCCGACGTAAATGCCAGGAACGCCAGGTGGTTAGCCTTCCTTAGTGAATACCATTTTGAACTAAAGCATATAAAAGGTAAGGAAAACAAGATTGTGGATGCCTTGAGCCGTCGAGCACATATGCTTTATAAGGCCACGGTGAGCCAAATCGACTCAGACTTGCACCACAGAAACCGAACTGCATGTAAGATCCAGGAAGACAGATTTTTCCAATAGCAAAAATAATATAAGATAGACGCGTTGGGACTATTGTGGTTGAAAGACCAGCTTTACGTCCCAGAGAGTGGATACATTAGATCAAACATTCTCACCGAATTTCACTAGAAACCCTATTTAGGGCACCCCGGATATCAAAAGATGATATCGGCAGTAACGAAACACTACTTTTGGCCTAAGCTGAAAGTTGACATCGCGATGTTCATCGCAAAATGTTAGGAGTGCCAATTAGTCAAAGCAGAACACCAACACCCCTCTGTATTACTTCAACCTTTACCCATTCTGGAATGGAAATGGGCGGTAATAAGTATAGACTTCGTTACAGTCTTACCCAAGAGTAAGAAACAGAATGAATCCATCTTTGTAGTGGTAGACAAGCTGTCTAAAGCAGCCCACTTCATACTGGTGAAATCTACCTACAAGGCAGTTCACATCACGGATATATTCTTAAAGGAGATCTTTCGATTGCACGGGATACCCAAGGAAATCATTTTCGATCGAGACACGAAGTTCACTAGTAACTTTTGGAGAGCATTGTTCTCCAGCTTGGAAACCCAGTTACAATTCAGTACCGTGTACCATCCCTAGAACGATGGACAAACAGAACGAGTAAACCAAATCCTTGAGGATATGTTGAGGATGTACGTCATCAACAAGCCCACCAAGAGGGAAGATTATTTGCACCTTGTAGAGTTTGCATACAACAACGGTTATCAAACCTCGGCCAAAATGCGTCCTTTCGAGCTACTCTACCACAGGAAATGCCAAACACCAGTGACTTGGGACAGTCCAGTACACAGACTTATCTTAGGACCCGACCTACTAAAGGACTTGGAATAGCTAGTCTCCAAGGTACAACTGAACTTAAAAGAAGCACAAGACTGCCAAAAGAGTTATGCAGACAAGAAAAGAAAAGACAAAGACTACAAAGTCGGTGAACATGTATTCCTAAATATAAAGGCAAAACGAAGCTCATTGAGCTTGGGACGTTGCTGGAAACTAGCCCCAAGATTTTGTGGACCTTTTGAAACACTGGCCAAGAAGGGACCAGTGGCTTATGAGTTAGCCTTACCAGCTCATATAAAAATTCATAATGTTTTTCATGCTTCATTATTAAAGAAATATGTATACGATATTAAACATGTTATTAATTGGTCCTTATTACAGGTGGAGCCCGAAGGAGAGTTCACGCCAGAACCACTCCAAATTCTGGACAAGAGAGAGGTGCAGCTTAGGAGGAGGACCATTACTCCGCCGAAAGTGCAATGGTGGCACTTTGGACTAGATGAGGCTGCTTGGGAGAATGAGACCACCATGACAGAGGCATACCCTGCCTTGTTTCATGACCTCGTTCCTAGTCCCTAGAAACACCGTAATGGTGTTGTTTCTAAGCAGGGAGGGATGTAATATCTTGAATTTTTGGACTGACCATTGTTATGTTATATTAGGCCACAGCCCCAACACATATGATTTTATTATGGGTATTGGGCATGAGCCCTAGCACATGTGATTTATCCTTTTATATTGACATACTGGGAATGGATCCTGATTGACTTCCTGATTGACTATATGATTGGGTGGGAAGACCCTAATGTTATGTTTATGTTCTTTAGCATATGATGTGGGTACAAGCCCTCATATATTGAGATGATCTTTTGTTACTTATTGTGTAGAGCCATGATTTTACATGTTTAGCTTATTTGGTGTGTTTAGCGTGGACTCAGAAACACACAAGAGACCTACGTACTAGGGATAAGCCCCGATGTACCTAGAAGAATGTTTATGTACTAGGAGTAAGCCCTGATGTAAATTGAGTGCTAGTAACAAGCCCTGGAGCAATCCAAGCTTGATAAATGAGTACCGGATCCGATACCACTTAAATATTCTAGATGTGCCTCACAACCACATTCTAGCACTAGTGTTGAGTAGAGGATCGAGAATTGCACTAGCGTAACGCCCATGTGAGAGTGTTGAGTTAAAAGGCTCTGAAGAGCATTCGGGGTTACTAAATCTCAAGTGCTGAGGTGAGAGGACTCTGAATAGCACTTTTGTTTCTCATCACATCTATTCAATTTTATCAAATAAATCTTCTTCTATCTATCATCAAGTACTGCGGGAACTACCATGTTAAACGAGGGAATCCGACATGCAAAGAGAGAGACTAGAGGTGCCTATCCAAGCTTACCAAGACTGTCCAAAGAATTGGACCTTGTCCTTAAAAAGTCAAAAGAAGTATCATGTGAAGGTACATAATTAAATAAAAGATAATTACCAGTAGTCTTCTATGAATAACATGTATAAAGGCCTCAAGGCTGATATTATTAGTAAGAACTTTAATAATAATGTTGTCATTATTTATTCATGAAATATATTTATTTTATATGGTTTATGCATTAGTAATATTATTAATAATGTATAATAGTTAAGTAAAATATAATTATGGTTATCATAATTATTGTTATTATAATTATTATGGAGGGCTTAAATCAAAATCACTTATAGTTAAACAATTGAAAAAGTCTTAGTTCAAAGAGGACCAAAATATTTATAAAATAATATTTTTTAAATAATATTTATTTAATTTAAAGAAACAAATTATTCCAACAGTCCTAATTCAAGACTCCCCTACATAAAGAGGCAGACCCCAAGTTTGGGGGAATCTTTATCTTTTCATTATCATTCTCTTATGGTAATCAAAGGGGATTTTTTGCTCCAAGAACTGAAGCAGTCCACATAAGTTTCCAGATCTGAACCAGCAGTATCCCTAGGACCTCTATTTCTTTTGCATGTTGGAATCCAGCTCAGGGGGATCCATACAGAACCAGGAATGGTTGTAGGATCATGGTTGGGAGGAACGTGGTAGCCCCAAATTTATCTAGCTAAAAATATCATCCTAACTGGTCATCTAAATACAACATGTATACATTAACTAATGATTGAGTGTGTATGCTTCTACAGGAAAGGATCAAGTGCCAAAGCAGCCAGGCTCCTACAGGAAAGAAATAGGTGCCAAAGCAGCTAGGCAAGTGGTATTAATTATTTCCATCTTTCAGTTATCGTAGACATAGGTTTTTAGACTAGCATTAATACTTCAACATTGTTTAAATCCTCATTACAAATATTATCAACTTAGAGGTTTGGCCCAGAAACCAATGGAGGGTCTAGTAGGTCTAGCCAAGCTAGCCTGTGCTAGACAACACCCTATTTATCGTCTAGGTTAGGGTCATTATGTTTTCTTTTGAAAGTAAATGTGATCTCTGTTTGAATCATTTTATCAACTTGTAATGCAACAATTATTTCTGTTTTCTTTTAATTCTTTTGTATCCCTTCTATGCTTAGGAAGCATCAAATAGAATGACAACAGTATCATTTTAGACATCATTCTCTTAACCATACTACACATCGAATCATAGATTTAAACATTAAAAGTAAATTAATATTGTGTTTCTTTTAAACTAGGGTATCATTCCACATTATCAACAACTCCATGATTTTAATCAAATAGACAATCATCAGATCTAATTCAACAACAGATGCTTCCCTCATGGATCGAGTCCCACTATCAAACAAGTGTGTTCTATAGCATTTAAACTATATTGCTTTTAGCCATCAAAGGAAATGGTCACAAGATCAAGTCTCACTAAATTCATACTAATTTAAACAGTAGTCAAACAGCATAGAGATTTCACATAAGAACATTTACACATCTACCCAAGCGTTTTCGCTACCATTGAACAAACGCTTACAACCATCATTTAAACATGAAATACAAGGCAAGGGATTGAATCCCTCTTTTCCTCCATTTAAAGTAAACTTCCAGGAAATGAAGTAAGAGGAACCAGTGGACATATAAGAAGATTCAGAAAAGGGTTTAGACCCAACTATCAACACATCCATCTGGTAGCGATTATAAAATTGAGAATTGCAAATCCTTTCAATAGACAAGGCCACGATAACCACTTGAAGAGAAACTCTTAATCATTATTTCAATTAGAGAGAAGATGTAGAGATTAGTCCCAGGTTCAAAATATCCTAGAAAAATGCAGAGACCAACTTTCCTCTAAATCTCGGACAGAGGCAAACGCAACTCATGATAAACACAAGCCATGGTAAGATCACGATTTCCTATTTTTCAATACTCAACCATCGACCTTCAGAGCAGAGGCGACGGTAGCAAAAAAATAAATCAAAACTACGCTTTCCATAAGGAAACACAAACACTAGGCAACACACAAATCAACTATAGAGTTATGCAAAAGACCATTACTCTTATCCATAGGTCCAAGGACTCTTTTATATAAACCCCAATTTGATATTGGGAATTATTATTAAAACTTCTATCAAGCTCAACATTGAGCTGAATGGCCAAAACCGTCCAGTGCCATAGAAACAAAAAGATACATTTCACAATGGTCCAGCCAACGGCAACCTCAAGGAACCCAAAAATTTGTTGCAGAAAACCCAACCGGGCTCACGGAGTTCTTCATGGAAAACACCAACATTACACTCCACAGAGGTGAAAGGATGAGATAAGGAATGGTGAATTCTAGACTTACCATTTTGCAAGGCCATCAATATTGAGTATTGGCCACACAGAAGAGAAACGCCAACCAATACCTACTAATCAAACATGCTATACAAGTCAGAACTCTGAATTTTATATCACGAACTATCTAAATGCAATAGCAGGAAATGTAGTATGAATCCGGGAGGAATTACCTTCGTGTTTTCAGTCGCCATCTCTATCCCATAAGGTGTGTCGACCATGAGCCAAGCTCAGGTTAGTAAATAAAACCCTCAAATGCATCCACAACAGACAAGAGAAGTAAACCACAAAAATTCTTCTTCGTTGGCATAGAACCCAAGAGTAAACCCTCAGCACAGCTGGCAGCATTGGCCATGTGCCATTGTACAGCTACATTCAATGCTACCACCAACCCCAAGTATTTCGATGTTGACCCAGAACTCTATAGTATTAGAGCCATTCGTAATCAACAAGTATTGTAAACACAATCAGCATTGTAAAGACCCCAAACATTACATACTGCCATTAAGTAATTACAAGGTCAACAAGTGGTGCAAATTTCACAAGTATTACAAACCCCAACAAGGCTTGTAAAAGTGTCAACCCTCAAACCTCTCACACTTGAGACTTAAATAATTGCTAGAAAGGTGGAGTAGGAACTTTCGGTAGATGCCTCATAGGTACACCTGCAAAGCAAGTACGAATTGAATGTATTAGCGAAACTCGCTAAGTAAGTCAGAAGTCTCCATTTTCTTACCCCTACCTCTCGGAAACCCTGCCGAGGTACTTTACCCTTTGAAAAGACCAAGCATCACACCATGGGCCCCAACCGCCACCAACAAAGTTCCATCCCACCTGAATTACCAGTTATATTTTAATACATATGCATACAAACCCTTACAGCTGTAAGAAGGAGATTCACATTATTACATTCAATACATTCGTACACATGCGACAGTTCATACATCTATTGATTTTAAACACTTCCACAAAGCTGTAGAATTTACAATCAGCAAACCATGTTACTTATGAAACTAACACACTTCAAAGAGTGGAAATAAAATATCGGTGTAGTAGGTACGTATCAGTGTTGAAGTTAATTTACTATTCTTCATCTCTTTACCAGTTTAATTTGATATAAGAATTTTTTTTAAATTTTTACTATTTTTAGGGACATTACAGTTCTTCACTCTCGAAATAGATTTTTCCTTTAGCTACCCTAGATATCCACTCAAATAATTTGTTGGCAAAAGATTCGAATAAAACTTCATGCAACTCTGTAAATATATGTCTCTATATCGATTATTCTGTAGTAATCCCAAGATGTCTATTTTCTTTCGTTGAAAACTCGTGTTCTTTCTGACTCAACCAGTTCCATATTTCAGTCTTCTCTGGATTCCACATCAATATCACATGGAACCATTTGTTGGTGCACTCTTCTCTGAGTTCCTCATCAACATCTCACATCATCAAGACGAGAGTCCAAAGTCAGAAACAAAACCATTTATTGGACTGTAATATGTACAGCACCACAACGGAACCATTTGTTAGTATGCTTGGGCTAACCTGGGTTCAACAAAGTTATCGTAGAAACAACAAAACCCCTTTCAATGGCCCTTTCGCCATCAACCTATAAACAGATAGACGTTTCACCCGAAGCGAAGTATGGGGGGTTACAAAATCAAGTTTCTATAACCATGGTTATGCCGCATGTCCCTTTGTTAACATATTATTAACATGACCATATAAATAGATGACTTCACACTTCGCAGTTACCAACATCCTACAGAACTACACTGGATCAGTGTTATCTTTACTGGATAACTACACATTCTTCATACTTAGTATTACTTCGCAGTATTCATACGCATGTGTTCTGATTACTTAACATAAGATTTCCATTCACATACAATGAAAGAAAACACATAAACATATAACAAAATGAACTCAAAACATTCCATAAATTCAAACATAACACGCAAATTTAAGTGGTTCACCCCTAGGAGGGAGCTACATCAACAGGAATTATTCTTATATTACTTGGAATGGTAATAGTTCCAGTCTGCGCACTAATTTTTAGACTCTTCTCTACAATCACATATATATGCACTCAGCTATAGAGTCTGTTCTCTCTTATATCCCTCTAAGTTCTAACTAACAAAACTCAATCTATCCGAACAACCCAACCAACCCTTCTTTATATAAAAATGCTCATATTGTTAACACTCAAAAAGTGCTCACTACCTCATCTACCCCATTACATGACTCATTTGTCCATATTTCCTACCATATTTGCCTCCAAAACCTTAAAAGCCCATTAAAAAGCCTCCAAAAGGCCAAAAAAACATTAAGAAAGCCTCCAAAGGCCAAAAAAACCCTTTTTCCCCCAAAAATACTCCAAAATTCCTCTAAAATATCAAAAACCCTCTAAAAATGGAATAAAAAATACAAAAAAGAGGAAAATGTGGGAAAAGGGAAGCAAAAACCCTATACAATTGACCTAAACCATATGGTGCCCAAAACCATGGGCCAGCACTCCACCACTAAAAACCTATAAATAGGTGATGGAGGCCCCTCATTTCATATCCACAGTCAAACACACCCTTACTCTGCCAAAATCACTCCTGAAACCCTAGCTCACCCTTGAGCTAATTTCACATTTGAATGCCCCTTTGGCCCATTTCCAAATCCCTTTGGAGAAAGAGAAAGGAGCAAAACTGGAAGCTTGGAAGCAACCCTCTTGGACTGCTACAAAGGCTTCACCAACCTTCATATTGGAGGTATAATCAATACAAAAGCCATTTTTATTATCTTGTCTTTTCTGTTTTATGCACATATTTAGAATAATTACCATTTTACTATATTATCTTTCATTTACTCTTTTTCTGAACTACTACTAAGGAGTCCCTTCTCCTTAGTAGGTGCTCATTTGCACAAGCTAGGGTGAAAACCCTAGCTATAGTTTTGGCGACTCCCCTTGTGTTCCTTTGAATTTCTGGTTATAATTTTAAAGTTTTAAACGTTTTTAATTTTCTGTAATATTTTTCTGTTTTTTCCTTTCGGTTGTCCCTTTCAGCTGCCATAAACCGCGTCTTTTGCCCCTCGCAGTTGCGTTCCAACCATGTCTTTCAGGAATTTACCTGCGATCGGACCGCGGCTTTGAGACTGTTTCCGGCAACCTATCGGCGGTTTCCAATCGGTTACCTATTATCTGACCGCGGCTATTAGCTTGTTTTGTGCGATCTGACCGAGGCTATTAACCCATTTTTCCGTGGGCCATCTGCGGCTTCCAGCCATTTTTCTGCAACCCGCCTGTGTCTTTCGGTCATTTTCCCGCGTCTTGCTTGCGGCTTTCAGCCATTTGTCTTCAACCCGCTTGCATCTTTCGGCATTTTTCCTGCGGTCCAACTGTGGCTTTCGACCTTTTTCCCGTGGCCCAACTGCGTCTTTTGGCCAAAATCCCGCAACCCGTCCGCGACTGTTGAGCCGTTTTTCGCGGTCAGACTGCCCAGATTTGCCACAGACCCGCGACTTGTTTTCTGCACTTTTTTCACTGTTTTGAACCCAGCACTTTGCTGCAATATTTTCTGCACCTGCATAGCCATCTGTCCTATCTGCATCCATACTTCCCTACAGCCTTTTTTTTGCAGTAATATTTATGTTCCATTTATAGAATATTTAAAAAAAAAAAAAAATTAGCATTTTAATTAAAAGAGAAAATTTTGCTTTTCAAAGTTCAAATTTTGTATTGTTATTTTTAGTTAGAAAGTTGCCCACCCTGTGGCACTTTTACTTGGGTTCATCATCTCACACGCACACACTCTGTCACCTAATTCAAGTGAGCCCTAAAATACTACTTAACATAACCAACATTCTAACCCCACTTGGGGAACACATAAGAATTTTTGTAGTTAGGTAGGATCGGGGGGATAGGCATCCAAATAACACCCCTCGGTTCCTTACACTTGAGACATAGTTGTTGTCCATTAGGGAACCAAAATCCCCTAGTATTTTTTGAGACAGTTTAAAACAAATTTATCGAGAAGGCCTCTCCCCTAGGAGGGTTGAAGTCGTCGGACTAGTTCCGGAAGCCTGAGTGGAATACCGCAATCCATTTAGTAACCAAATGATACATTTCGCAGTTCTCGGTGTATCACCCATATGGGAATACAGCGGCGATAGAACCAAACAGAAGATTCACCCAACCGAACGTGTCATGAACGGGGTATCTTAGTTGCTTTTCTTCTAGGATTGACTACCCGGTGTCCCTGCCGGTAGGGGGATATCTTTAGCCACTTGTCTCTACTATCCATATTGTCTGACTTGGATTTCATCACCTTGCAGAGGATATGTCTAGTTGAGTCAGAATACTATTTAGCTAGGTGTTTGCATGCTCCCTTACCTCCTTTTGGTCTAGCGAGTCCACTATTTTTATTTTCTAGGAAACCTTCTGCATGTTGGTATTCTGACCATTTCTGTTGATACTCCACTTATTGTAGCACAGTTGTTACAGTAAGTGTTTTGAATTGGTTGTTGGCCTGAGTGCCATATTTTTTGAGCTCTCCTTCTGCACACTCGATTGCATTAGGGTTTTTGAGCTATTTTTCACTCAACACAACCCAGATACTTGACACCATCTATCACCATTGAGTCCCCGAGACATTCTTGGTGCCTCCGGGGTGATCCCCCACAGCACTGTTCACTTGACATCACCTGTCATAGACGTAGATCTTCATCACTTGATACCACTCATCATAGATCTCGAGCCTTGTCACTTGACTCCACTCGTCAATGGCATAGAACTCCATCACCTGATCTAGACGCCCCTTATTTTACCTCTGATTCTGAGGCAGAGTCCGAGAACCCCACTTACAATGCACCAACAAGCCCCATGGATGGCATGACTTCCACCCCTTTCTTTGTAGGACTATTGGTGGAGCATCCACCACCACACCTGCTTTGGGTATGCCCTCGATGGGGCCCACATCTACCATTCCAATCACTGCATCCATTCCAGTAGCTGGCATACCTATTCCCACTCCATCAGTAACTCACACTACCCTTGGCGGTGCAGGACCATCCCATACCACTTTCGTCCCTCCACATCGGGGAAACATCCTGAACCCAGCCCCTCCACTTAGGGGCATTGGCCCCAACATGGTCACAACCGCTAGTATGTCACATCCTTCTACTAGTTTGTCGTTCATGGCTAGTCTCAACCTTCCTAACCTAGCTAAACTAACTAACGATCCCATCAGACACAACCCTGCGTGGCCTCACATGCCCACCAAGATCCCTTCCGACATCCCTAAGTTTGAGGGAAAGGCAGGTGAAGACCCCCAGAACCATATTATGTCCTTCCATCTATGGTGTTCCTCCAACTCCATAGTGGACGACTTTGTCCGCCTCCATCTGTTATAGTGCACCCTCACTGGCCATGCAGCTAAGTGGTACATTGAGCAGCCCCATGGGACCCATGCCACCTTTAATTCCCTTGCCTCGACTTTCTTGCAGTTCTTTCAGTTACCTGTCCGCTATGACGCGGGAACTGAGATCCTACTATCTTGCAGACAGAACATGGCTACCCACATCACTGACCACATTCATGAGTGGCGTCGACACCGCAGCCTCTGCAAAATCAAGTTAGACAACCGTATCTTCTTAGATTGGTTTCTAAAATCCCTCCTTCTTGTCATTGCCAAGGATGTGGCATCCGAACGACCCTAGTCCGAAGAAGAGGCCATCCTCAAAGCCCAACAATTTGACCTTGTTTACACCCAGTCGGGCTATCTGTATTCCATCATGCCTAACGCCCCTCACGGCAATTCCTCCTGACACGATTCGCCGGGGTCATCCCATGCCGCAGATAGCATCATTGGCCGTATTGCCTCGCATCCTCAACCCTTTTCCATAGCACGTCCTAGCCATAGCCCCGACCTTTCGCGGGCTACATCTCAGTCCTGAGCAACCAATTCGTATGCTCCCATGGCACATCACCACCATTCCCACGGACCCTCATGTCCACCTCAGTGCTTTGGTCATGCATCCCCCACTTATGCCCCCCCGGTCACACCTCAGCCATATTACCACACATAGGCTACCCCAAATCCTGTGTCCTCTCAAGCCCAACCTGCTTATTACCCACCACAGGCATCCCCTGCGGAAAACCCACAACCCGTTCCGTAGACGTATCAACAACCCCCATAAGATTCAGCACCTGCGTCACCTCCACCTACTTATTATCCACCACATCCTACTCGCACTTGCACAACACCAAAACCCACCTGCTACCCAAGGGCAAGTGTACACCCAACAAAATCCACAGTAGAACCAAAATAACCAGTGCCAACAGGGTTAGCAAAATCGTGGCAAAGGTTGTAACCATGGGAATAACCCCCCTCCAGACCAAGGTGGTCAACCTCCCAATCCCCCAAACAGTAATAATGCAGCACTTTCCAACCAGAACCTTGATCAGCCACCCAAGCAAGCCAAAAATCCTAATTTGTGAACAAACCATCCTTGTTGTATTTGCGGGGTCTATGGCCACTACACACATGCTTGCCCTTGGAGCGAGCTCGGCAACTCTAGACTGATGATGCCCATCTCCAAGGGCACGCTGCTCCTCAAGCGCCACCCAACCCCCCACCACCTCAGCATCAACCTTTGGTGCTGCAAAACCCCTTACCAACCCAAGGCGTAGTGAACATGCAGCCGTTGGCTCCCCCTCAAGGCAACGCGCCACCACAACATCAGATCACTTATGCCACTCTTGATCAACCCATGTTAGACTCAGGTACCCATCACTTGTTAATGATGTCATCCACCGATGTCAACCTCCAAACCCGTCGGAACCAATATGGATCCACCCTTGAAGCCCCTCCCGCAGACAAAAACACTAACGCTCATCCCACTGATTAGACATCACGTATACCTCTGGCTCCACTAGATGGCGGCTCCAAAGCACCTCGCTTCCCACTTCGTCGCATCAACAATAATCCCAATGCTCGCGCTGCGTCAAATTACAACATTGTAGATGACTTAGCCTAGTCTCCCATAGCCATGTCTGTGTTAGAAGTCTTAAAAAACTGTCCTTCACAGCGCAAGACTTTTCTCTCCGCCATTGGTGCTATTGACCCAAATGATTCACGACTGATGGCCTTCGATTTGGACCAGTCCAAACCATGCCTGCCTTCCACTTTAGCATTCCAAGTTTTTGTTTCTGTTCGGAATCTTGTTATCCATCGGTGCATTATTGACGAAGGTGCCTCTACATGCGTTATGTCGACATTCGTTTGGCAGAAGTTGGGATATCCTACTCTCCAGTAGTCCACCACTGTGTTGCGAACCTACGACGTCCATTCGGCTCAACCCCAAGGTCTCTTAGCTAATGTCCCTGTCCAGTTGGCTGGAGAAACCGTGCTCATTGACATAGAGGTCATCAATGCCCAACTTGATTATAACCTCTTACTTGGCCGCAGCTACATGTATTCCATGCTGGTGGTTGCCTCATCCGTTTTTCATACCAAGATGTTCCCCCATGACAGACGCGTGGTCAAGGTCGACCAACTCACCTATTATGATCCCAATGCCCCCGCCACACCCGAAAATGTCCTCCCCATAGTTGAACAACCTGTTTGTGGTGCAACTACCTCGTTTGTTTCTTCTGTGGGACCTAGAGTTTACTCAGATACGCCGATGACCTCAACATTCCAATCCATTCCACCCCCGTCACCCGCGACGGAAGTATCTGACCTATGTACCCTTTCCCACAATACACAAACACCTAACAATCAACCACCCTTGTTACCCAAACCACCATTGCTACCTAGTCACATTAGTGTTACACCCATCCACACAATCCCCTTCATATTCCCTCCCTCAGGAGTAGTAAGCACCCTAGTTATGGCTACTCTCAGCCTCCCCAGGTTAACCTTAGGATTACCCGTGTGGTATATTTCGCCTCCCGTTCCCCTGCTGACACCAAATGTCGTCCTACAACCAGTGCAACCCATTACCACTACTAGTCAACCACCTCCTGGTGTCACTACCCCTTCGTCATCTATGAATCCCCCCCCTCTTATCAAGCACACTGGGGGCAGAGGCCCACAACCATACACTATTGTAGCCCCTCCCAAAACAGTTCAAAACCCCCTCGTGTTTCGTGCTCTTCCCAAATGCTCATTGTTTGATGAGTTAGGCCATCCGAATCATCAATGTCCACAATTACCTGCATTACAGGAACACATGCAAATGCTTGATGACGACCCCAACATCCCGGTTGTCGAACTCGATCCAACCCCTAAGCCTCATGATAAATCACTGCGTACCAACCACCCTTCTGCAATATGCAGTATTTACGGCCATTACTCACATCACTGTCTTGATCTCCCAGATTATAGAGCAGATCTTTACGAGATGAATAATTTGGACCTTGAGACAATATCCCCCAAAATCGAGGAGATCCACCCCCCAGTATCACCCTCATCTGGAGAGATTAACACCATTTATATGATCTCTTCGACTACAACTCTCTCGTCAACCGATTTGACAACTCAAAGTTTTCACAATGATGAGGAGATTCTAGAGGCTCTCACTGCCCTGGATTATCCCTGGGAAGACATGCACCATTGTTCCTATTTCCTCCCAGAAGAGTCCTCCTCCACCATAGCTACCCAATTTGTGGTTGATTCCAAAGATTTTTTTCCTTCCAAAGTCGACTAGTTTAAGGATCCCTTTCCCGCTCCTGATGCCTTTGAGGAGGGTAACATGGCCCACATCTCACCTATAATCAAAATTGATATCGCTGCCCCAGGAGGTGCCCCTGAACTCATCACTTTAGGAGCTTCCTGCAGTGAACATGAGATCGGAATGAGATCGGAGAGTAGAAAAAACTTTTCCAAGAGTTCCACGATGTCTTTGCCTGGTCCTATACCGAAATGCCTGGTCTTGACCCCGCTATCATAGAACACCACATTGACACCTATGAGTTAGAGGGCATAATAGATTACCTCGACCCTGGGATAGGGGGCATGATCAATCATTTTGAACCTTCCCCATCACATCTATCTCAGTGTTTCAATGATCCTATTGTTCAAACCAACACATATGTGATCCACAATCACAAACCCCATGCACATACCATGGGGGCAGGTCATTAACCCTGCTCATTTTGTCACATATGTGATCTCAACCATTTTTGAGGTCGCATGTCACTTGTATATATGATTTGATTCGATACACCTAGTATTCTGCCCCCGCGGGTCATCATTTCTCCCAACCCTTGCATCCTTGGCTTGGTGGGCTCACCTTTATTTGCAACCATTTTTTAACCTAGTTATTTCCTTTGACTATTCCGGAGTCCATTTTTCGAACCATTTCCACCACTAGAATCAGCATGACGAGACTGTCATGGTGGTCAACTTGTTTTCTTATTTTTTCCACATCATTTTTTGAGCATTTTTTGGACACCACTAGTTGCCTCGGTTTGCGTGCCACTTCGGCTACTCTCTATTTTTGATATATTTTATATCATCGGATTCATTTTTCTGAGCCCGTCATGATGCTTGAGATCATTTCTCGCTCTCACCCCCAGATTTTTCAGGTATTTTTCCAAAATGCCCCCAGTCGCCTCAGTTTGCATGCCACTTCAACCGTTCTCTGTTTTTGACACTTTTTATATTTCCGGATTCATTTTTTCGAGCTCGTGATGATGCTTGAGGTCATTTCTCACTCTCACTAGGTTTAGTTTCAAAATTGTGTCTTGAAACCTTGCTTCCTCGATTTACGCGCCACATCGGCCACCATCGGATTGTTCCACCTTTTTACATGAGCCATTCACTCCTTTCATACTGCAAATATTTCGTTATTTTGCTACCATTCATTATCCCGCAAGGAGGTGCACCAGTGTTCACCCCCTCCCTTTTTCTTGGTCATCATCAATGTTCCTTGATTGAGCACTTCCTCCTTGCCTGGCCATTCCTTTTGTTCGGTATAATTTTATCCATTTTTCAGGACGGACAAGTCCTTTACGAAAAAGGCACTTAGGGAGTTTCTGTTAAGCTCTTTTCTGACTCCTAAAACAATGAAAAGATTGCCAAGCAATCTTGCTTCCTTTCATGCTTGTTAAAGTACCTGAAAGGGCGTCTATCTGGTATAAGTTTAACCCTTTTTCGGACCTGGTAGAGTAATTACGAAAAAGGAATACTCTAGTCACATCGGCTAGAAGAGTTCTTCATTGCATCCTTTTATGCTTCTTCGGGCCTTGGAGACTAACACACGAAAAATCAACCCCCTGGAGTCTTCTTATTGCTTTCAGACTCTCTAAAATTGAAAGCAACCACGAGCATGCACTGTCCTGGGCTCGTACAAATCCACACGACGATACCATTCCATTATTTCAGAGTCTTCTTATTGATTTCAAACTCCTTAAAATTGAAAGCAATCACGAGCATGAACTGTCCTGGGCTGGTATAAATCCACATGACAATACCATTTTACACACACTTCTTCTAGTTCCTTAACCCGTGAATAAGTCCCCCCGTGCCTCTTATCACTATGATCGATCATCTCGGCAACACCCCCAATCAGGTCGCCTTTGCTTAGAGTATGCTGCAGTCTCCTGCCATTTTACACCAGCTTGAGTATCACTCATCCCATTCACTATCCTTGATCCATTACAGCTATGATCCCTTTCCCACCAGTCAGTTTCATATGTTGCCCAATCATCCCCGCCATCATACTCTGAACAAAGGAAGTTTGAGTCCACCCACTCTACTTGCCCAGTTATCCCCCACAATATGATAGTCCTACCATCAGTACTCTCACACTTGGGTTCTCGAACTCGCGCTCCTATCAAGGAAACATCATTTCCTTGCTAGTTACAGGTCTCCCTCTTTCAATGACAGTCCCTCTATTCCAGAGGATAGACCTAGAGGTCCCTGCGCCTTGGACCCATCACCATCTGTGGTGAGTGCCTACGGACCATTTTGAGAGGAGTCATCATTGCCTCTCCAAGTGGTTGTTTCTCGCATGCTCAACTTCAACACCTTGATCGCATCATTGAGAATCGCGCAGGGTTTATATCCCTTCAGTTATCGGTCGAAGACCCTAGATTTCCCCTAACTCTAGCACATTAGTGAATCACTTCGAAACGCACAGTTATATGTTCCCGTGGACGTCCGAGTTGCATTGGCGATTGTATTTGGAAGCCATCTAGTTATATGCTTCCTTGAGTACCCAGTTCAGTTCCAGTTCAATGTACCATTGATGATATGACTCCCCGTCACTATGATCCAGCAGCTCATCATTTCCTCTGGTACCCCACTCAGCAGCATTGTTATTATTCTAGTATATTAGTTCTTCAGCTCAAACATGGTCAACCCAGTAGTATGTCCCATATTTGTGTCCCCTCTGGACCCTTATGATGTACACGGTGGTTCTCTATGTATCTTACAGGTCCTCCTTTTCGGGCCTCACAGTTATTTTTTATGCATCTTGATACGAGCATGGGTATGCCCGCCTCGTCCATATATTGAGATTCTTCCTCATTCATTATTTGAGGCCATGTATATTTCAGGTCCCCATTGTTATTATTGTTCTATATCTTGATACAAGCATGGGAATGCCTGCCTCGTCCATATGTTCAGATTATTCCTCATTCATTATTGAGGTCATGTACTTTCAATTTTTGTAGTTTGTTTGGGACCGTTGTTTTGGGCTCCAGTTCGTTTCTTCTCTTCTCCACACCCCAGGAAAACCATAAAAGACTTATGATGTCTATCGGCCATACGATGAGCTCCTGCCCTCACACATCAGGGGGCAATCTGTTAACACCCAAAAAGTGCTCACTATCTCATCTACCCCATTACATGACTCATTTGTCCATATTTCCTATCATATTTGCCTCCAAAACCTTAAAAACCCATTAAAAAGCCTCCAAAAGGCCAAAAAACCATTAAAAAAGCCTCCAAAGACCAAAAAAACCCTTTTTCCCCCAAAAATACTACAAAATTCCTCTAAAATAGCAAAAACCCTCTAAAAAGGGAATAAAAAATACAAAAAAGAGGAAAAAGTGGGAAAAAGGAAGCAAAAACCCTATACAACTGACCTAAATCATATGGTGCCCAAAACCATGGGCCAGCACTCCACCACTAAAAACCTAGAAATAGGTGATGGAGGCCCCTCATTTCATATCCACAGTCAAACACACCCTTACTCTGCCAAAATCACTCCTGAAACCCTAGCTCACCCTTGAGCTACTTTCACATTTGAGTGCCCCTTTGGCCCATTTCCAAATCCCTTTGGAGAAAGAGAAAGGAGCAAAACTGGAACCTTGGAAGCAACCCTCTTGGACTGCTACAAAGGCTTCACCAACCTTCACATTGGAGGTAAAATCAATACAAAAACCATTTTTATTATCTTGTCTTTTCTGTTTTATGCACATGTTTAAAATAATTACCATTTTACTGTATTATCTTTCATTTACTGTTTTTCTGAACTGCTACTAAGGAGTCCCTTCTCCTTAGTAGGTGCTCATTTGCACAAGCTAGGATGAAAACCCTAGCTACACATATATATAAATGTGCCCGAAGGTCACATATTACAATAACTATGGTCCAACCCCCATAGTACCCTTAAACCCAAAAACCCTGTGGTTCTCATGTAGAACACGCTTAGCTTTAAATTCATTGTCCCTTCAGTGTCGCTTCTTCTGACTTGGATGCTTCTCTGACAGGCACAGATCTGACCGTGTGGCTTTGATACTGCAGTGGCATGTCCTTTACACCATTCTTCTTCTTTACTTTCTACTCCTGTAGCATTCAGGTCGCCACTTGTTCTTTAACTGGTTCAACCACTTATGGTTGTCCTTAGTACTTCATCTTTACTAAGGAAACATGTTCCTTTCCTAACAATTGTACTTTTCTCCATACCCTCTGCCCGGGAATTGCGAGTCACTTACCTCCAAAATTGGTCAAAGTCAGGCCTCGCCTAACTGTACTTTGTTTCCAAAACTTTCTTAACTTGGGATGCACCCAACAATTATTACATACAATGGGTTCAAATTTGGGATATTGCAGTTACCTTAGTGGCAAGGTCGACCAACAAACAGTCTTCAAATCAAGGTTTTGAAAGGTATGTTAATTTAAAATTCGCATAACTTTTGATTGGAATATATATATATTTGGGTTATTCAAAAGCATTGATAAAGAGTAAATAGAGAGAAATTATGGTAAACACAATTGGGGTCAAATGGAAAAATGTGCATAAAAAAACGTTACACATAGTAAACCTCCTAAAAGTTCAACCATGACTCATGAAGAAAATAAATAATTGAGACATGACTTGACCAAGTTGATTGAAAAGGTGGATGAACGGAGTGAAAGAGAAGTGACATATACTCAATTTATGAATAAAAAAGTTACATACATAAGGAATTGAAAAATAATATAGAAAATATCTCCATTAAAGAGGACCTCAATGGGATGACTAAAAAAGAGGATATCAAGGTGATGACTAGCAAAAAGGATCTCAAGGTGATGGCTAGCAAAGAGGATCTCAAGGTGATGGCTAGCAAAGAGGATCTAGTAAATATGGCCAATGAGATGGCTAGTAAAAACAATATTCAAGAGTTGAAGGAAGTTATGAATTATATAAAACATATCTTTCTTCCTCATTCATCTCCTCAAAAAGAGGATATTGAGGAAAAGGGGGACGTATTCTAGTCACGTATTGAGAAAAATGAAAAACAGTTAGGGAATAAGGGGTTCGAGTCCCCAAAATTTGATGATCCACTGCATCATTATGGGTTCAACTCGGGCCTAATGAATTATTTCATTCCCAATATTGACATGAGAAATTTTGATGGAAATGATCCAACAATAGAGATATTTAAATTGAACCAGATTTTTTATCTACACCAAGTGCTAACTTTGCAAAAGGTAACTATTGCATCCTTGTATTTAGAGCTTGATCAATTTGTATGGTACCAATGGATTTGTGATCGTAAAACAGACTCTATTACTCTTGGTCTATATTCATTGAGTAATTAACTACACATTATGGGGATATTAAGAGAAACACATTCTTTAGCGATTTGATAAATCTCAAGCAAAAAGGTTCAGTTGTAGAGGACATCAAGCAGTTCCAGAATCTAATCCTTAAAGTGAAGAATATTCAAAAAGATAATATGTTGGATCTATTTATGGGAACTTTGAAGGATAAAATTCAACATGACCCATGTCTCTTTGAACTAACATCCTTTGAGAAGGATTTAATCTTGGCAGGGAAGATTGAAAGTAGAAACATGGGGATGGATAATAAGAGAACCACCTTTAACTTCGAGAGAGAGAATAATGTTTATTCTTCTAACCCACCTCTACCTACAAGGTTGACACATCAAAAAATGTATGAAAGAAGAGGAAAGTATCTATGCTTTAGTTGTGACAACAACTATATTAAGGGAATAAGTGTGGTGAGAAGGAATTATTCTACATAGATTGGGAAGACAAAGAAACAAAATAATGCGTACCATATCAAGCTAAAGAAATAGAAGAGAATAATCCCACCATATATTGTCATGCATTGGTAGGAATTATCACTCCTTGAACCCTCAAGATCAAAGGATATATCAAAACTGAAAAGGTAATAATGTTGATTGATTTTGGTAGTAGCCATAATTTCATTCACTATAAATTAGCCAAAGTTCTCAATTGCTTTATATGTCTAGCACCATAGTTTCAAGTAATGATTGAATATGGAGGAACTATCAATTGATCATGGAAATTCCATAATATCAATCTTACTATGGGGGAGTATGTATTGAATAGTCGGATCATTGCTATCATAATGAATGGTGTTGATGTTGTCTTAGGGGTTCAATGGTTATAATCATTGAGAACAATGGATTTTAATTTTCATGAAATTTTCCTGGGAAGGAAAATAATTTGAGTTAAGGGGTATCATGAGGAAACAAAGCAAGGCCATAAGCTCTAATGGAATGATAAAATTGTTGGAAAAGGGACATCGGGGTGTAATTACACAATTATGCTAACTAGAGGTCTAATCATCCAATCCTCCTATTCCCCTAGATCTCTAAAGGTTCAATGACAAGAATTCCAAGGTATTTAAGATATTACAAAATTTATTCCATGTAATCGATATTATGATCATGTTATTCACTTGATTCCAAGATGTGTTACTCCTAAAATTAGACCTTACAAATAAACATATGGCTAGAAGAGAAAAATTGAGTGTATGGTTGAAGAAGTGTTAGAGAATGGCATAATTAGGCATAGCCAAATTTCTTACTCCGCACCAATGGTAATTGTTGTGAGGAAAATACACCTATAGTTCAAGGGAGAGACTACCAACTTACAGTGATGAAAGATAGACCTACAAATGTTCTGGAAGTATAATTAGTAAGCAAAAGAGATAAAGGTTGAAGAGGATGTGTACCTTATTCAGAAGGTTGATCCAATCCTTTCTCTTCCTCACTCTTCAATGCTATTTAGTGTCACAAGGCCCACACCTGCAAAACAACTTCATACCTTTCTCAAATACATTTGACTATATATATAAGACTGATATTCATAACAGAAGAAGACATCAAACTATAAACAAACTGTAATCAAATCTGATACATACATAAATAGGTCATGTTTGGAAAGGGAAGAACGTCTGATATTTATTAATGAATGAAGCAAGTACATAAAGTTATACCATCCTTCAAGATTGGCACTTCACGAAACCTAGATTCAAGGTCTCCTGCTTCTGTTCTCAATGGATCCTAGCCTCTAATCAGCTGTGCTAGGGTTTATCAGAAACTGAGCCACAAGAGAGGGGGATGAGAGTCTCCATTCCTCTAGCATAACATTGTTATGGACTTGGTCCCTACTCATGACCCTTAAACCTTCCTTATATAGTCAATGAAGGAGAGGAAAAGTAGTTATAACCGATCAGGAGGTTCCCAAACCAACTCAATTTGACCAAAATTCAAGATTTTAACTGATTCAGGAAAGTACTCTACTCTTCCTACTGCAAACCATCATATTTTTCAAGGTGAACACTACTCTAGTGAAGCAGAGTTGCATATTTATGAGGGAAAAACTACTTTTATGAAGCAGAGCAACATATTTTTGAAAGCAAACACTACTATCATGCTTAGATACCAGCGTTTTTGTGGAAATATGGCCAAAAATAGGGTTTTCTGATGATTTTCAGGAGGTGGCTTGGTCTGGAAAAGTGTTCCTAAGGGTTATGACCATCAAATGGACCAGGAGTGAGGTAATTTCAACCATGTTAAGTGTCCCAAATGACCCTTCAATCCAAAAGTGTCCTGTTGTGTGACTAAACTTGATCTCAAGAAGTGTCGTCATGCGACCAAGAGATACAAGTGTCGTCACGGACGGAGAAGTGTCATTTTAAGCTATAACAAATGCCCCCTAATGTATGAGGTCAGAGGGAGTGAGGGAAACAATGGCTGAAATACATTATAAATAACAAAGAGTTGAATCATGGGAGCGGAGTAACCGGAGAAACCAGAATCACAGGCTCAAATGAAGTACCTGAAAGCAAAGGCAATGTCAGACAAACTCATCTTTTGGGTAACGATCTGTGTTCAAATAGTGGAACATGACCTACAAAAGGATACAATAATGATCCAAATACTGATGCATATATCATGGCCACTAGAATACAATCATGGATGCATGAGGAACATAAGTGTAAACATAGCCACATAAATACAAGGTGGATCTATGTCAAAACTAGAGAACATATCCATAGAGAACAAGCTGGATCTATGTCTCATCAGGAGCCAAAAAGAGTGTGGCTCAGCCTTGCGCAACTTGGGCGATAACATAAATAATATGATGCTATCAAGGATCCCAAGGTCTTCATCCAAAAACAACCCAAGGTACAAACCTATCCATGCGAATAAATGAGTTGATGTTGATTATGGGAGGTATCATTTGATTACTAGTCATTGATGTATACCGTTAACAAATACGAGGGTGTCCACCAATAATGAAAATGGAACCCAAGGTACCTAGTACATTCAAACAAATGCAAATAAGTGGTCTTTCTGTCGAACACTTGAAGAATCTATCAGAAAGGAGACATTCATGTATCCCATCTGTCCAATAGCGAGGGAAACTGCCACTAATGACTGCAATCCCAAAGTTACTAACCAAAACTCTAAAATTCATTCCCAGAGCACAATGAGTTGAAGTCGATGGGAAGAAGTCCATTGGAAGGGAGGCCTTAAGTCATCCTCCATCATCTAACACGAGGGACACTCAACAGGTATGAGCTAACTTGGAGTAGGACTGAACACATGATGAAACATACTGACACCAAGGAGTGGCCGATGCATGACGTCAAGGCAACTACAGAATGGACGACAGAGGTTATATCCTTGAACAATGAGCATGACACAAGAGTGACTTAGGCAGCTTTTAACACAAAGAGACCACAATGCAAATCTGTGATGTAGGCAACATTAACAGATTCTCCATATGATTTTAAGACTAACCAAGTGGACGAGTAAGAAGTCTGAGATCAGTTTTATCCTAAAGCCAACACTAGAACCCAACTTTTTTGATAGACTCCAAACACATGCTTTGTTGAAGGAGATACTTGACTTGCTACCATCATATTGAAAGATATTTTAACATTCTTCCCTTCCCTTTCCTTTTTCATTTTTTAACGAGCTTAACAAAGAACTAAAGCATGCTCAATGGTATTTTCATATTTAAAGAGTCTGAAAAACCTAGAAGAAAAATCCATACACCTGTCCGCAGATTTTATATTGAGCCCAGATTGGTCTGTGCTCGGTAGTGTTTTCTTGCTTATAGAGTTGAAAAACATAAATAGTCCTCTATCAACCATCTCGTGGATTTCACATCGAACCCTGGTAGGTGAATGCTCGCTTGGTGTTTTCACATTTCGAGAGTCTGAAAACCCTAAAGACGACTCCAAAGTTCCTTTTTCATAAAGTTAGTCTCCTTCCCTGAAAAAAGTGTAAAATAATGGAAGAAGAACTCTTTTAGCTTATACTAGAGTATACCTAGAGTATACCTTTTCTGTAAATTATCCACCAACGCCCAGAAAAGGGGTAATTCTATACCTAAGTGGATGCCAGTTTAGTTATTTTAATGAGCCCGAAAAGAAAACTATGCTCGGCAAACTTTTCCTATTTAAGGAGTCTGAAAAGGGCTTAAAAGAACTCCATACGAATCTTTTCCATAAAGGATTGACAAGCCCGAAAAAGTAAACTCGTGACCTCCTTAATGTTTTTAGTGAGCTCAAAGGAGAGACGGAAGAATGCTCAAAACCTACTTACTGTTTTTAACGAGCTCGAAGTAGAGACAGAAGAATGCTCAAAACCTACTTACTGTTTTTAACGAGCTCGAAGTAAAGGTAGAAGAATGCTCGTAACCTACTTACTGTTTTTAACGAGCTCGAAGTAAAGGTAGAAGAATGCTCATAAAATGGGAGGAGATGAGTGTTAGGGACATGTGAAACTATCTCCAAGTGCATGGAACAAAGCTATGCCTAATGCAAGGAACATGAACAAGATAAGGACACTCAGGGTGTGTCTCCTCCAGGTAAAAGGTGTCAAATTGTGAAGGAAAAATGATACAGGGCTTAGTGGAAATGAGATCAAAGATGGAGGCTTATATAACGAGCTAAAAGGATGGAAGCTGGAATCAAGCTCATTAGCACAAGCGAGATCATAACAGATGCATATGCAACTTGAACACAAATATGGGAACCTTATCCGGGATGGATAGAAATATATGAGGCTTCTTCTCAAAGTCATGGTAAATCTAAAAAGGCTCCCGAGCCTATGAGAAAAACTCAGCATGGGAAACAAAATGGCATAAGGGTGCTGACTAGGGTGACCCATGTTAGGTAGGCTCTGCTGTCGGACTGGTGCACAATGTATAAAGAGATGGCTAACACACCAATATCCAACAGGTTCGACCCTATGGCAAATTCGGATGGCAAAAGGTTCAAATGCAACATAATAGCAAGGAAGCCTAAACCTATATGCAAGGTTCCAAATATACCTGACATGGTCACACAAGGTGTTGAAAAGGACCAGTAAGCAAGTATAAATCTAGCTAAGAATCCTGTCTCCAAGAAACATTAATACCAAGATCATATCTAAAACATATGTAAAGAAAGACCCGATACAAATCACTATGGTAGAAATGCTTTCAACTTCACTATCATCAACAGCAGGCATAAACAAGGCAGAGTTTTCAAATGAAGACTCTATGGTACCCAAGCCCGAGGACTTACAATCAACAAGATCGACTTCATAATGAATATCAAAGTTGAAGGACATGATGGAATCTCTAGAAACAAATTCATCATCACGGGAGTTTAAAATTCTAGAAGCAGAATCAAACTCGGTAGGAACACCGATTTGCGGATCTATAAGAGAGTCTAAAGACTCAATAGTGGGAAGATCAAACTTTAAGGTCAAACCAGGGCTAGACATAACTGCGACTGGATCAACATCCAAATGAATGGAAAACTGTACTATGGACTCTAGAAAACTTCATCAGGAGGAAGTATATCGTCCCAGATAGAACACATATCTAAACATTCAGATGGAGGTGTCACTTGGTCAAAAGCTGGGACTAAGCCCCGAGAAGGTAAGCATGAACTCAGAGACTTCTTCTCAGTAGCAGTTGAACTCAAGGAACAATATGCTACATAAGTCCCATGTGAGATAGTGGTGTCTAATGACGAGGGATCAGACTAGTCAACAGTTGGGTAGTAAGGAGGATCAACGAATGCAAGCTGGTCGATAGTGATGATGCTTTCATTATGAGAAAAATGCATCACACGAAAGAGCGTAGACACCACAACATGCATAGCATAAACGTAATCAGGCCCGAGGATCATATCAAAGTCCACAGGGTTCTTTAAAACCATAAAATCAACTAAGACTATTTTTCCACCCAAAGTAACAGGTACCTGACGGAGGAATCCGAATGGTTCACTAGGCCTTTTATCGAAGGTCAACGACCAATTAATAGCTGGAATAACATTAGGAAAACCCAAATATCTGCAAGCATAAGCGGATTAGATACTGACAGAAGCTCCTTCATCTACAATGCATCAATCAACCATATGGTTCCCGATATCAACCTTTATCTGGAAAGGTGTCGAAGAAGGAAGACGAGGTTCGGCTAGACTATTCCAATCAAAGGAAACAATCCTAGGGCTTGGTAGGGATTCACATGGAACAGATGAAGTGACCCCTTTTTCAGGAACATCCAAACTGGTAATGTAGAAGAGTTCTGCAGTAGGTGCATCAATCTTTGCAGGACTGATGGGATCGGTCGAAGATTGCATCGATTCAATCACTTCACTCTCCGAAGGAAGAGTTGGGTTGACCAAAGATTGCATTGGTTCAACCACTTTATCAACCAAAGGTTGATCTGGCTGTAGGGAATCTATAGACAACTCAGGAGCAGAGATTCCTTCTAACATGGACCACACTCTTCATGCCTCTAGAATGGTAGGGCATTGGTGAGTAAGGTGATCTTCGTTACAAAGTTTACCAGGGAACTTTGGTTTCCATCCTATAGGTTGATACTCCATTACAATGTCAGTACTCTCAACATGACTACATTGGCTGACAAATTGCCCCCAGCATGTTAAATTTTGAGCATTAATTCATAATACTCTTAGGATCTTTACTGAGAGAATAACATGTACAGTATATCAATGCATATCAATCATAACAAGCATGTCAATCATCACAAGAAGCAAAAGCATGAGAGACAATAGACACGGAGTTTCCATGGGGAAAACCCTAAGGTGAAAAACCCCACAACTTCCTCAGAGATAGATAGAGCAATGGCTCAACCAAAGTACAACCAAATACACAGAGATAGACTCCTCCTAGGAGCTGAACCTCCTCCTCACAAGTGCGCCACTTTCTGAGTGAAGGAAGAATGAGTTTCTGAGTGATCCAAATAGAGATCTCCTGATCTCTATTTATACTTGTCCTGTTTGCCCAATAAACTTATGGGTCCGACTTGTCTAGCTAGGTACATCAACCATATATTACATAAATCAGGGTCAACCCCACACATGGTGGTCTAATAACCCATCGGCAAGTTAACACACTTGCGACACTTGTCAATACACATGACGACACTTTCGTATAGAGGAATGACACATATCTATAGGAGTACAATAATATATAAATGAAATACATGGATGAAATACATTCCGAAGTTACATATACATCAACACAGCATGACTTGTAGTGGCTGGTTGCTCCGAAGTAGAAGACTTTTGAACTAAGGACCACACTTTTTGCACTTCTGGAAGTACATGGCACAAGTAAGTAAGGTGGTCTCCCTCACAAAACTTGCAAGGGAACTTATACTTCTGTTTATTGGGTTTGTCGACAATGTCAACTCCCTCAGCATGACTTGCAGTGGCTGATATGGTGTCTCCAGTGTGACTCACAGGAACTAGTGAATTGTCATTAATATGATTAGCAGTGATCAATGACGTGTCCCCAACATGAATGACAGTGGTTGAAGACAAACTTTCAGTGTGATTTTCAGTGACTAAAATTTTTCTCCCAGCATGACCTCCAGAGGCTGGGTAGGTTCCCTTTGCATGACTTCCAGAGGCAGGGTGCTTTCCCCTAGCATGACTTGCAGTGGCTAGGTTGCTGCCCCTTTATTTTGGCATCTTCTTCCTATTCTTCCCCCATCTATTCCTTTTAGAATGTTGGTTACTAGTATTGCTATTTTTTCCACATGAGGTAGAAGGAAGAGGAGAAGATGTTACTGGCAAAGAAGGCACGGGGTTCTGATGCTCTCGATTTGAGGTGCTTACAAAAGAAGTGTCAGGAGAATGCAAGCCATTCAGAGTGGAGAACAACCAAACCGGTATCCCTATAGTGAATCCAGGAAGATTCATAGTAGCCATTAAGGGAGTACCAATGTTTCCAATGATTGGAACAACACAAGGATCCCCTGGAACAGGGGTACCTTGATTGGCACTTGCCGGAACACTAGACATAGTTTCCTGCTCAAATAAGCAAGAAGTTCTCTAAGGAAAACTAAGACAAGTAGCACAAAGAGCACACCACTAAAAAAGGTCCTAGGTAAATCAAACCAGGCAAATAGATTCCTTCCGGAGAAGAGTCTGGGATGATGAGGGCCCAGAACAGATCAACGAAGGAAGAAGGATAGCTACCCGGGGTCCACAATACAATGACTAAGGGTGCAAGTGTTGGAATCACCCAACCGCCCTCCCAAAGACCTGCAAGGGATTTCCTCCCACATCTGTCCTAGGTACAACAGATATAACCCTCCGCTGTCACCTGTGTATTATCCTATGGTCAGATACTAAGGATACCACTACACTAAAAACTCCTGGGGGAACAGTCTTTGGTCAAATAAGAAGGCATGGGCAGGGTAACCGAGCCCGAAACTCAAAAGAGTCTCCAAACGCGATCCGATCCTGGTAATTGCTTCAAACAGAAAGTAGGAGGTTTATTGCCAACAATCTGATCTCACAAAACCTACTACATAGATCCTAGGCAAGTCTTGAATGAGGTGGGTTTACCTATGATAGTCGAACTATGATTTTTGCGTAATGTGTGATCTCGGGTGGTTTAAGGTGTTTTAAACCCAAGATCCTAACCAAAACTAGTTTGTGAATAGTGTAACCTAGAAATGAAAATGTTACTAGTACATTTTATTAGGGTTCATTTTAAAGGTTACTTGCTTACTCAAAAAGTTAGTGGGTGTGTGAGAGTGGTTATAACAGAGATAGAATGCCGAAATGAAATGTTTACCACTAAACAAATCTTTTCTTTTCAATTCAAGTCCTAAAGATACGATCTATAATGCATATGCAAATGCAATTTTTAGTCTTTTCGAATGCAAAAAGATAAAAATAAAGTCTAAATGTACAAAATTAAACTCAAAACCTAAGAATGTAGCTACTCAAACAAATAAGTATGAAAAAGAAAACTTCTTCTTTTTTATGCAAAGCACTCTTAAATCCTTTAAGCCACTTGCAAGGTACTCCACTTAGAAAATAAATCAAATATTTTTTTATGCTTTTCAAAGGTGAAACAAAACTGAAATTGAAAGTAACCTACTATCAAAGCAAAAGCAAAGAACTCTCAGGTTTCCTTATTGAAACAGTAAAGGCAACCAATACGACTTTCAGATTATTATTGATGTAAGCATGCCAACCATTGGGAAAAGCGTACGAAACCTACTTTTAGACCCAAACACAGAAAATGACCTACAAATAAGTATGGTTTGGTAAAGTCAGGTATGCACATAAACAATGCAGTCAAGGTCCTAAACAGCAGCAAACACACTTCAGCTTTCACTACAAAAAGAAAACTAAAAGCATAAGGGAGGAGAAGAAACCAATCTAAAGAGAAATTTCACTCAAATAGACACAGATAGGGTCAAGTAGACTCAGTAGGTTTCAAATCTAGTGGAAATGGAGCAAGCACATTCAGTCAGACTCAAATCAGGGTACAAAACATCGAACTGGTCCACAACTCCCCAACTTGGGTCAACAAGCCACAAAACTTTCCAAACAAGCCCAAATTGATCAAAGAAGGTCCAAATCATGAACATAGGATCAGTACCAAGATAGGATACAACTTACAATGGTTTAAATCAGACATAGGGTCATCAGGGACCCCAAAAAATGTAGCCACAGCCGCCCAAAATAGATCAAAACTAAAAGAACTCAGTTCCAGAATGTGTACGCTACTGTCTATGAGGAAGACCAACATCCAAACATGGGAAAATGCTACTGTGCTTCACAACAATAGCGTCCATTTGGGAAAAGTTGAAAAAATAGGGCCAAAACCCCCCACACCTGAGCCAGTAAGGGTTTGTAAGGGCTAGGAAGGGTCTATAAGCGCCAAGGAGGGTCAAACAGAGCCTAGTAACTGATTCTAATCAAGAAATTGAATAAATACCTTCAAACAAATTTGATGAAATGACCTTGGATACCCCTAAGTAGATAGGCTTTCCCTAGTATGGTCGCCATTCTGTTGTGAGGAAAATACACCTATAGCTCAGGGGAGAAACTACCAACTTGCAGTGATGAAAGATAGACCTACAAATGTTCTGCAAGTATAATTAGTAAGCAAAAGAGATAAAGGTTAAAGAGGATGTGTACCTTACTCAGAAGGTTGGTCCAAGCCTTTCTCTTCCTCGCTCTTCAATGTTATTCACTGTCACAAGACTCACACCTGCAAAACAACTTCATACCTTTCTCAAATACATTTGACTACATATATAAGACTGATATTCATAACAGAAGAAGACATCGAACTATAAACAAACTGTAATCAAATCTGAGACATACATCAATAGGTCATGTTTGGAAAGGGAAGAACGTCTGATCTTTATTAATGAATGAAGCAAGTACATAAAGTTCTACCTTCCTTCAAGCTTGGCACTTCATGAAACCTAGATTTAAGGTCTCCTCCTTCTGTTCTCCATGGATCCCAGTGTCTAATCAGCTGTGCTAGGGTTTATCAGAAACTGAGCCACAAGAGAGGGGGATGAGAGTCTCCATTCCTCCAGCATAACATTGTTATGGACTTGGTCCCTACTCATGGCCCTTCTACCTTCCTTATATATTCAATGAAGGAGAGGAAAAGCATTTATAACCGATCAGGAGGTTCCCAAACCAACTCAATTTGAACAAAATTCAAGATTTTGACTGATTCAGGAAAGTACTCTACTCTTCCTACTGCAAACCAGTGTATTTTTCAAGGTGAATGCTACTCTAGTGAAGCAGAGTTGCATATTTATGAGGGAAAATGCTACTTTTATGAAGCAAAGATGCATATTTTTGAAAGCAAACGCTACTATCATGCTTAGATACCATCGTTTTTGTGGAAATATGGCCAAAAACAGGGTTTTCTGATGATTTTTAGGAGGTGGTTTAGTCTGGAAAAGTGTTCCTAAGGGTAATGACCATCAAATGGACCAGGAGTGAGGTAATTTCAACCATGTTAAGTGTCCCAAATGACCCTTCAATCCACAAGTGTCCTGTTGTGTGACTAAACTTGATCTCAAGAAGTGTCGTCATGTGACCAAGCGATACAAGTGTTGTCATGGATGGAGAAGTGTCATTTTAAGCTATAACATTAATAGTAAACAAGAAGGAAGGATCATGGCATATCTGTCAATATTATAGAGAGTTGAATACGCTCACCAGTAAATTTATGTTTCCCATTCCATTCATTGATGAATTTTTAGATGAACTACATGGAGCAATTTATTTCACAAAGTTGGATCCTTGTTCAGGGTATCATCATATTAGAATGAAGGAAGAGGACATCCCAAAAACAACATTCAAAACTCATGAAGGTCATTATGAATTTTTGGTCATGCCTTTTGGCCTTATGAATGCACCTTCCACATTTCAAGATTTCATCAATTCCACTATCAATCCCTTCCTTAGAACATTTTCATTAGTATTTTTTGATGATATAATAATCTATAGAAAGTATTGGGAAGAACATGTTCAACATGTTGAGATGGAACTAAAACTAATAAAGTTGAAGCAACTATATAGAATTCCTTCCAAGTGTTTCTTTGGGGTAAATGAAGTAGATTATTTGGGTCATATTGTATCTCATGAAGGATATCAATGAATACCCTAAGAAAATTAAAGCCATGATGGATTGATTGATTCCAAACAACTTGAATAATATTATAAGATTCTTAGGTTTGGCAGGGTACTACCGCAAGTTTGTTTAGAACTATGGAAGAATAGTATCACCTATAACAACATTATTGAATAAGGATTCATTCTCTTCAACTCCATACGGTACTCAAGATTTTGAACAAATTAAAGAGGAAATGTGCAAATTCCCTGTCTTGACCACACCAAACTTCACAAAAAACTTTATTGTGGAATGTAATGCCTAGGTAAATCGCATTGGTGTTGTTCTAATGCAAGAAAGAAGTCACATGGATGTTGACATTAATCCAATCAAGGGAAAAGACTTGTAAAAAAACCCATTTATGAGAAGGGAATGTTGGGAATACTACGTGCACATAAGGAATGGAATCCTTACCTAATAGGTAGCCACTTAAAGGAAAAAACAGATCATGATAATCTTCAATACTTCTTGGAATAGAGACTATCTTAAGAAGATAAACAAAAATGGATAACTAAGATGTTGATATATGACTTTGAAATCATCTATAAAAAAGGGAAACAAAATATGGTGGCAGATGCACTCTCAATAAATTTAGATGAGGATGTTGAGGAATTGCTTTGTGTTATTTCTATTATACAACCTAATTGGATAGTAGAAGCAATGAAAAAATGGAAGAATGACCTATTGATGTGGACACTCATTCAAAATATTCAAAAGGATCCAGAGTATCAGATACTTTTTTGTGGATAAATGATTCATTATGGTATATGGATCACTTATATATATGTAAGAACTTAACTCAAACAAAGGGTCCTTTTGGAATTACAAATCTCTCCTATGGGAGGGCACATAGGATTCCTAAAAACCTAGCATAGGGTCAAGAAGGAATTTGTTTGGGAAGGTCTTAAATATGATGTTCAAAGGTTCATGGAATAATGTTTTGTTTTCCAAAAAAATAAGGTTGAAATAGTTGAGACCCCATGTCTTTTACAACTGTAATATCCCAAAATTTGGACTGACTATTTTATGATGTTATATTGGGCCATGGCCCCAGCACATATGATTTATTATTTTGTAGACTGACATATTGGGAATGGACCCTTACTGAATCTCATTATTTAATTATATACTGGGCAAGGAAGCCCCAATGTTCTGATTTATGTTTTTACCATATGATGTGGGCACAAAACCCTAATATACTAAGATGACCTTTTCTTACATATTGTGCAGTGATGTGAATAACATAATTGACTTATATGGTGTGTTTAGCATAGACTCAGAAACACACATATTACCTACGTACTGGGAAAAAGCCCCGATGTACCTAGAGGAAATATGATGTATTGGGAGTAAGCACTGATGTACATTGAAGGTTGGGCATAAGCCTTGGAGCATTCCAAGCTGGATAAATGAATACTGGATCCAAGGCAAATTAAATATTCTAGATGTGCCTCACAACCACATTCTAGCACTAGTGTTGAGCAGGGACTCTGGAATTGCACTAGAGTAACGCCCATGTGAGAGTGTTGAGTTAAATGGCTCTGAAGAGCACTCGGGGTTACGGAGTTTCAAAGTGTTGAGTCGCAAAGACTCAGAAGAGCACTTTTATCACATTTATTTAATAAACTAAATGATTCATCTTTTTATCCATCATCACCTATGGCAGGAGCTACCATGTTAAACGAGGGAATCCGACATGCAAAGAGAGAGACTAGAGGTACCTAACCACACTGACCTCGACCGTCCAAAAGAAGTGGACCGTGTCCCTAAAAGTTAAAAAGAAAAGAGTTTCATGTGATGACACATAACTAAATAAAAGATAATTACTAGTAGTCTTTATGACTAACCTGATTAAAGGCCTCCAATTTATTATTCATATTAATATTAATATTATTATTATTAATATTATTATTAGGAGCTTTAAATAATAATGGTGTTATTATTTAATTATGGGATATAATTAGTATATGTGATTTATGCATTATTTAATATTTTAAATGATGTATTAATAGTTAAGTGAAATATATTTAACATAAGAATAATTATTAGTATAATTATTGTTATTATTAAGAGCATAAATCAAAATGACTTATAGTCAAACAGTTGGAAAAGTCCTAGTTCAAGAGGACTAGATATTTGATTAAATAATATCTTTCAATTATTAATTATTGAATTTAAAGAAACTAATTACTTCAACAGTCCTAATTCAAGACTTCCATATTTAAAGAGGGTAGATCCCAAGTTTTGGGGATCATCTATCATTCTTGGTTATTATCATTCTCTTATTGTAGTCCAAGAAAATGTATTCTGCTCCAAGAAGCTGAAGCAGCCCTACCTAGAAAATTCTCAGAACTGAACCAACAGTGGATCTAGGGCCTCTTTCTCTCATTGCATGTTGGAACTAAGCTCAGGGGGATCCAAATAGAAGTAGAATGGTTCAAGGGTCAAGGTTGGGAGGAACGTGGTAGCCCCAAAGTCATTGTAACAGGCTAGCTGAGCTCAAAGGGATCTGCACTAATTATTGTTGAGTGTCCAGGCTACTTCAGGAAAGGATCAAGACACCAAATAATCAGGTATGACATGTGAATCTTTCAATTTAAGTTATAATAGAGTTTAGATAAGTAATATAGGATGCTACCCCAGTATCATTGGCCTCGTTTCTCTTTCATCCTAAGATCATTTAGTTATAGACTTTCGAATAGGGACAAACAGAAAGCATTGGTTGACGTTAACTTAGAAGCTAGCATCAATAGAATGTCTATCAGGTTCCTGTGCTAGACATCCTAGCAAACAAATAAAATCAGAGATTTGCTCTTCATGTTTAGATACACTTAGAACACTCCTTCATAGCAGCGTTATTATGTTCTCATTTCTGAAGCTGTATATGATTATTATGTTTTATTTCCTTAATCTTTGTATAGATAGGATAGGGATGTTGTTCACATGATTGTGTATATTTATTTCCACTAAAACCCTCTCTCAGGTTTAAAACATTAATGTATCTCAAATCTAACCAAGAGGATTTTCGAAAACTACTAACCCTTACAGGAAAACGACTTCAGACTTTGAAAACACTTCGTAACTCATGCATCAAGTTTTGGATACTCAAGATAAATACAGTTATTACCTCCTACCTACATAATTAAAATCGTAGAACTTACACATCATCTTTTAACCGACAGTTACCAAAAGAAAAAGTAGAATCGAATTATAGTACCAAACAGTAAAAGCACGTTACAGTATGATCTCAAGCTTTTTCATTATCAATGAATCAGTCTACGGACTTCAACAACATTTATTTTATTAAATTGAAATGCAGGTCATGGGATCGAATCACTACCATCTCCTTCGGATAAGATACCCAGGATCCAAACGTTGAAACAAGACACATACAAGATACAGAGACCACGACATATCTTCCCCTTAGAGCCATAATAAGGATACAGTACATAAACGAAGTTGCTACTTCACACAACTACAAATACAGAACTATAAGTTACATTGCTACCTTAAAACCCTGGTAGACTCAAGGAGTGAGTCCCACCATAAAAACGATAGGTGTCTCAGAAACCCCAGGTCAAGTATCAAAACCCGGTAGCAACTCAAGAACCCAGATCATATTTAATAATTTAGAAAAGAGACAGAAGTATCCATGGCGACAACATTTAACCAATCTACCCATGAAAAAAAGTTAATCAAACTATCTTTAGGATTGAAAGCAAAGATAGCATAAAACAACTATAATTTCTCTCATACCACAAAAGAAAAGGAAACGCAGAGCAAAGCTAAGGCGAGTCTCATGATTATCATGGACCCCATGAAATGATTAAAATGACTTGCCATCAATGATTCAGACTGATAGGATTACCATCTAAGAAAATACAACAATCATAACTTCTATATGTAAACATTTGGGTCTCATAGAAACGACGGAAGAGGAATCCATTTCACTTTGTCATTATCCAAACAAGTTTCACAAGTAGATACAGGATAAATATCTTCTCCACATCCATTTTTATCATAGTAACCAATACCATCAAAACCATCCAAGACAAGCATTGGAACCCTACTATAAGTATGGAAACTATAGAAGTTCACCTATCTGAAATATTAATTACAACATTGTTTAAATTCCTCGGTCTAGCCAAAGGCGACCTTTTCAAGGGTTACTCAAGCAAACTTGTGAGCCAAAGGCCACACGAAAACCCCTTCACAACTAAACATTACACTCCCAGAAATGTGAGAGGCAAGAGCGAGGGTTTGGGGATATCTAGACTTACCACTTCCCCCGCCATCCAATGACAAGGGTGTTGACCACCTGGTAGCATTCCACACAGAGGAGAAGCAACACCAAACTTGACACCAAAACCACCAAATCGAAGTTAAATACTTGAAATAAGAAATCGAGCTGAAATAGCACATTGAGGAATTGAGCTTATACAGAAACGCGAACTTCACCTGTCGTGTGTACCTTTCCCTGCAACTCTCAGACCTTTATCCAACTGATGCTATAACCACGAGCAAGTCTCGGGTCAGAGCATAGAGCCCCAAATGCATCAACAGTAGACTAACCAAATGTCCACGAAAAATGATAGCAATTAGTGCAAAAAACCTCGGTATAGCTGGAAACCAATGCCATGTGCAGAATCGTATTCTGCATTCACTAATCCAGCAACTATACAATTATTTCGATCTCAAACTCTGTTTTCTATAGTATAGGATCGTTGTTGGTGATAGATTTAATTTAAAAGGGTCTCAAGGTGCCAAACCTTTAGTTCTTTTCATCATGATTTATGTGGGGATAGGAAAGAGATACCATAGGGGGATTCCTTCATGGGCACACTTGCAAAACCACATTTCCAATTCAATGCACTAGCAAAACTCGCTAAGTAAGCCAGAAATCCCCAACACTTGCACCTTACCTCTCGGCAACTCTGCCAGGGGTATTTTTCCCGTTATGAAACAACAAGGTTCCCTTGTGGGTCTCACATTTTTCCTCATCATGTTCCATCTCACCCAAAGATAACATTTAGACATTTATAAATTTGTACTCAAAACTCTGAACAATACATAGAAGGATATTTTATAAATACTCTAACATGTGCAAACTTGGAATAGAGTTATGGAAATCTACTCTACACATCGCTTCCGCGGCCTCAGAAATTGTTAGTCGGCAAGACTATGATTGTTTAGAAAAACTTGAAAATTTTGATTCAGGAAAGTAAGCATCGATGTACATCATATTGTATTCAGTGTTGAAGTTAAATTATAAACCACCACCTTTGGAATATCTATTATTATATTGGTAGGAAAAAAAATTTTATTTGTATTTTTTTTGGGACATTACAAGTGGTATCAGAGCCCAGTTACAAAAACTAAGTGACCTATTGGGCTCATAACAAACATCGACTACAAATATACAGTAAGCAGAAACATATAGATACATTTTATTTTGTTTTATGTAAACTAACATGAGTTTATGTTCCTTATAATTATATAACTTTGCAGGTACAGTCACTATCTGACAATGAATGCAGAAGGGGGCAACAACATCAATGGAAATTTGAACCCTCCACCACGAGAGCAAGAAATTGTTGTGTAACTCAACTCAGACTTACTGAAATCCATGCAGAATCTACAGGCCGAATTCCAAATTTTTCGAGATGAAAACATGCAAGAATGAAGGGAGCAGCAGGCCATAAATGAAGCACTGCTTCCGACTTGAACAAAGGAAAAACCTCACGGACAGCCCACACTCTCAGTCAACACTTTTAAAAAGGGAAACAGTCAAACAAAAAGGACTGCCAGCCCTAAAGGAGAAGAACAAGGAGAACACATACCTGAACTAGTGGAAGAATACTGTAAGAGCTCTTCCAACGATAAAGGTTCACCACCTCCTTGCAAGAAAAGGAGAAAGAGTGACGACAGTCTACAAGGGGAATTTCGAAAGATAAAAGCCCCAACATATGACAGAGAAATTAATTCTGGGGAAAAGGCCTAGGAGTGGCTACTAGGAATGAATAAATACTTCAAATTTCAAAACTACTCTAGTGAAATGCAAGCTCGACTAGCCATCTACAACTTGAATGGTAAAGCTGCTAGATGGTGGTGGGACTTGAAGCACACCAAAGGACAAGAACTGAGGGACATAACATGCGATACTTTCAGCAGAATATTCCAGGACAAGTATATGTCTAAAAGATTCTTTGACAAGATAATAAAAGAATTTTATGAATTAAAAATGGGATCCCTGACTATGGAAGCATTCATAAACCGATTCTTAGACTTGCTGCACTATGTGCCATACATTAAAGACGAGAAGGTCAAAATTCAACAGTTCTTGGGAGGGCTGCCACCAAACTTTAGAGAAAAGATAGAGTTTGACATGCCCAAAACCCTTGATATAACCTTACATAAAGCAAGGCTGTGTTATGAACACGGACAGCCAAGGAATGACAACATTAACAAAAATATAGATAGGTTCAGAACCTTCTCAGACAACCGCAGACCAGGTTTTAGACCTCCACCTTATTGAAAACATAACAACAGTTTTCTGCCCAATAGAGGCTTCAACCGACCCCAAGAACGACCAAGTGCACCCCCACCACATATCAACGGGCCAACATTCAACAAAGGGACCAAAGCTGTCCCACCCATCGTTTCTTGCTGGAAATGCCAAGGGCCCCACTACTACAGAGACTACCCCAGCAAAACGGATGGATTTTTACACAACATCCAAGCAGAGACTATAGTAGGAGACATGGAAAAGACACCAAGGATCTATGCCGCTCTCGACAGTTGATAGGCAGATCACCAAGCCACTATGGTGGAATTAGAGGGTAACATCTCTAATATTATAATTTTAGTTTTAATAGATCCCGGTGCTTGTCGAAGTTATATCTCCCCTAAGTTAGTAGACACTTGTAAGTTGAACCGAGAATATCATGACAAACCATGGCTGGTACAACTAGCCACCGGTACTGAATGAAAGATCTCCGAGTTACTTAAAACTTGCGAGATAAACTTAAACGGATTTCAAACTAGGTTAGATTTAAACATTCTACCCCTAGGGTCGTACGATGTACTCATCGGCATGGATTGGTTGGAAGAACACCATGTCCTCCTAGATTGCTTAAACAAATCCTTGCTTTGCAGGGATGACCAAGGGATTCAGAAGATGATTCAGGGTATCCCTAGGAAAGTGTCAGTAAGACAGAACTCCGCCTTATAAGCAAAGAAATGTATCAGAAATGGTTGCAAACTCTTTGCTATCAATATCCAAAACATAGAAACTGATAGGGAATAGAAGATCGAAGACTTTCCAGTCCTCGTAGAATTCAAGGATGTATTTCCCGAAGAAATACCAGAATTGCCGCCTAAACAAGACTTAGAATTTTCTATCGCACTGACACCTGGGTCACTACCCGCTTCTAAAGCCCCATACTGCATGAGCACACCAGAATTGGTGGAGATCAAATTGCAATTACAAGAACTAATTGACAAAGGGTACATCTGACCTAGTGTGTCCCCTTGGGGTGCACTGATGCTCTTCGTCAAGAAGAAAGACGGAATGATGTGGATGTGCATCGATTACCGCCAACTCAACAAGATGACCATTAAGAACCGCTGCCTGCTCCCTAGGATCGACAACTTGTTTGACCAAGTTGGAGGGGAAAATATTTTCTCGAAGATCGACTTACAATCCGGATACCATTAGCTAAGGATCCGTGATGAGGATATCAACAAGACCGCATTTCGAACCCGTTACAACCACTATGAGTTCATAGTGATGCCCTTCTGGTTGACGAACGCACTGGCCAACTTTATGTGCATGATGAATAGTATCTTTAGTAAATACCTCGATAAATTTGTTCTAGTCTTTATTCACGACATTCTGATCTACTCGAAGAACGAGATAGAACATGAGGAGCACCTCCGAATTGATTTACGGATACTTAGAGAATACGAGCTTTATGCCAAGTTTAGTAAGTGATATTTCTATAGACCTCAGATTCAATACTTAGGACATATCATTTCCAAGAAGGGAATAGCCGTCGACCCCGAAAACGTCAAAGCTATCGAATATTGTCCCACACCTACTTGCGTATTCGACATAAGGTCGTTCTTAGGATTAGCCGGCTACTACTGAAAGTTCATTGAGAACTTTTCACGGATGGCATGTCCCCTGACTGTCTTACAGAAAAAGGAAAACAAGTTTATGTTGACGGATAAGTGCGAAGAGAGCTTTCAAAAGCTGAAACAACTACTGATTAGTGCACTGATTCTGCATATTGCAGATCCCAATGGGAACTTCGTCATTTGCATGGATGCAAGCAAGGAAGAACTCGGGGGAGTCCTTATGCACGATAATTTTTCCATATGCTCTGAATTGAGGAAACTAAAAGAACATGAACAGAACTACCCTACTCATGACCTTGAACTAGCCGTCATCATCCATGCTCTGAAGATGTGGAAACATTATCTCATGGGAAAGAAATTTCTATTGATGACTGATAGCATGAGCTTAAAATACCTTTTCGACCAACATGACCTAAAGGCCAGGCAGACCAGGTGGCTATCCTTCCTTAGTGAGTACCATTTTGAACTAAAGCATATAAAAGGAAAGGAAAACAAGATTTTGGATGCCTTAAGCCATCGAGCACATATGATTTACAAGGTCACAGTAAGCCAAATCGACTCTGAATTACACCACAGAATTCGAATGGCATGTAAGAGTGACCGTTATTATACGAAAATCCTCGCAAAGATCTAGGAAGACAGACTATTCCAACAGCAGAAGGAATATAAGATAGATGAAACGAGACTAGTGTGGTCGAAAGACCAACTTTACGTACCAGAGAGTAGAGACATTAGATCAAACATTCTCACCGAGTTTCACCAGAAACCTTATTTAGGACACCTCGGATATCAAAAGATGATATCGGCCGTAAAGAAACATTACTTCTGGCCTAAGCTAAAAACTGACATCGCAATGTTCATCGCAAAATTTCAGGGATGCCAATTGGTCAAAGCAGAACACCAACACTCCTCTGGATTACTTCATCCTTTACCCATTTCAGAATGGAAATGGGAGGTAATAAGTATGGACTTCATTACAGGCTTACCCAAGAGTAAGAAACTGAATGAATCCATCTTTGTAGTGGTATACAGGCTGTCTAAAGTAGCCCACTTTATACCAGTAAAATCTACTTACAAAATAGTTCACATCGCGGAAATATTCTTGAAAGAAATATTTCGATTGCACAGGATACCCAAAGCAATCATTTCCGATCGAGACATGAAGTTCACTAGCAACTTCTGGAGAGCATTATTCTTCAGTTTGGAAACCCAATTATAATTCAGTACCACGTACCAACCCCAGACCGACGGACAAACAGAACGAGTAAACCAGATCCTTGAGGACATGTTGAGGATGTATGTCATGAATAACCCCACCAAGTGGGAAGATTATTTGCACCTAGCAGAGTTCGCATACAACAACGGTTATCAAACCTCAGCCAAACTGAGTCCTTTCGAAGTACTCTACGACAGGAAATGTCAGACCCCCATGACTTGGGATAGTCCAATAGACAGACTTATGCTAGGACCCGACCTATTAAAGGACTTGGAACAACTACTCTCCAAGGTACAAGTAAACTTAAAAGAAGCACAAGACTTCCAAAATAGTTATGCCGACAAGAAAAGAAAGGACAAGGACTATCAAGTCATTGAACAAGTGTTCCTAAAAATAAAAGCAAAATGAAGCTCGTTGAGCTTGGGACGTTGCAGGAAACTAGCCCCAATATTTTGTGGACCTTTTGAAATCTGGCCAAGAAGGGCCCAGTAGCTTATGAGTTGGCCTTACCAGCACATATAAAAGTTCATAATGTTTTTTGTGCTTCATTATTAAAGAAATATGTATATGATACTAAACATGTTACTGATTGGTCCTTATTATAGGTGGAGCCCAAAGGGGAGTTAACGCGAGAACCACTCCACATTCTGGACAAGAGAGATGTCTAGCTTAGGAGGAGGACCATTACTCAACTGAAAGTGCAATGGAGGCACTTTGGACTAGATGAGGCTACTTGGGAGAATGAGGCCACCATGAAAGAGGCATACCCTGCCTTGTTTCATGACCTCATTCATAGTCCCTAAAAACACTGGGACAGTGTTGTTCTAAGCGGGGAGGGATGTAATATACCGAATTTTGGACTGGCTATTTTATGATGTTATATTGGGCCACGGACCTAACACATATGATTTATTCTTTTGTAGACTGACATATTGGGCATGGACCCTGACTGAATCTCATTATTTTATTATATACTGGGCAAGGAAGCCCCAATGTTCTGATTTATGTTTTTACCATATGATGTGGGCACAAAACCCTAATATACTGAGATGACCTTTTCTTACATACTATGCAGTGATGTGAATAACATAATTGAATTATATGGTGTGTTGAGCGTGGAATCAGAAACACACAGATTACCTATGTACTGGGCAAAAGCCCTGATCTACCTAGAGGAAATATGATGTACTGGGAGTAAGCCCTGATGTACATTGAGTGTTGGGCATAACCTCTGGAGCACTCCAATCTTGATAAACGAATATTGAATCCGAGGCAACTTAAATATTCTAGATGTGCCTCACAACCACATTCTAGCACTAGTGTTGACCAGGGACTCTGGAATTGCACTAGAGTTAATGCCCATGTGAGAGTGTTGAGTTAAATGGCTCTGAATAGCACTCGGGGTTACGGAGTTTCAAAGTGTTGATTCAGAAAGACTCTGGAGAGCACTTTTATCACATTTATTTAATTGACTAAATGATTCATCTTTTTATCCATCATCACCTACTGCAGGAGCTACCATGTTAAACAAGGGAATCTGACATGCAAACAGAGAGACTAGAGGTACCTAACAAAGCTGACCTTGACCATCCAAAAGAAGTGGACCGTGTCCCTAAAAGTTAAAAAGAAAAGAGTGTCATGTGATGACACATAACTAAATAAAAGATAATTAAGAGTAGTCTTTTATGACTAACCTGATTAAAGGCCTCCAAGTTATTATTATTATGATTATTAGGAGCTTTAAATAATAATGGTGCTATTATTTAATTATGGGATACAATTAGTATATATGATTTATGCATTATTTAATATTTTAAATGATGTATTAATAGTTAAGTGAAATATATTTAATATAAGAATAATTATGAGTATAATTATTGTTATTATTAAGAGCATAAATCAAAATGACTTATAGTCAAACAGTTGGAAAAGTCCTAGTTCAAGAGGACTAGATATTTAATTAAATAATATCTTTTAATTATTAATTATTGAATTTAAAGAAACTAATTACTTCAACAGTCCTAATTCAAGACTTCCCTATTTAAAGAGGGCAGATCCCAAGTTTGGGGATCATCTATCATTCTTGGTTATTATCATTCTCTTATGGTAGTCGAAGAAAAAGTATTAAGCTCCAAGAAGCTGAAGCAACGCTACCTAGAAAATTCTCAGCACTGAACCAACAGTGGATCTAGGGCCTCTTTCTCTCATTGCATGTTGGAACCAAGCTTGGGGGGATCCAGATAGAACCAAAGCGGTTCAAGGTTCAAGGTTGGGAGGAATGTGGTAGCCCCAAAGTCATTGTAACAGGCCAGCTGAGCTCAGAGGGCTCTACACTAATTAGTGTTGAGTGTGTAGGTTACTTCAGTAAGGGAGCAAGACACCAAATAATCAAGTATGAAATGTGAATCTTTCAATTTAAGTTATAAAAGAGTTTAGATAAGTAATACAAGATGCTACCCCAACATCATTGGCCTGGTTTCTCTTTCATCTTAATATCATTTAATTGTAGACTTTCAAATAGGGACAAACAGAAAGCATTGGTTGACGTTAACTTAGAAGCTAGAATCAACAGAATGTCTAGCAGGTTCCTGTCCTAGACATCCTAGCAGACTCATAAACTTGGAGATTTGCTCTTCATGTTTAGATACACTTAGAACACTCCTTCATAACAGCGTTATTATGTTCTCATTTCTGAAGCAGTATATGATTATTATGTTTTATTTCCTTAATCTTTGTATAGCTAGGATAGGGATGTTGTTCACATGATTGTGTATATTTATTTGCACTAAAACCCTCTCTTAGGTTTAAAACATTAATGTATCTCAAATCTGACCAAGAGGATTTTAGAAAACTACTAACCCTTACAGGAAAACAACTTCAGACTTCGAAAACACTTAGTAATTCATGCATCAAGTTTTGGATACTCAAGATAAATACAGTTACTACCTCCTACCTACACAATTAAAATCATAGAACTTACACATCATATTTTAACCGACAGTTACCAAAAGAAAAACCAAAATCGAATTATAGTACCAAACAGTAAAAGCACGTTACAGTATGATCTCAATCTTTTTCATTATCAACGAATCAGTCTACGGACTTCAACAACATTTCTTTTATTAAATTGAAATACAGGTCATGGGATCGAATCACTACCATCTCCTTCAAATAAAATACCGAGGAGCCAAACGTTGAAACATTACACATACAAGATATAGAGATCATGACTTATCTTCCCCTTAGAGCCATAATAAGGATATAGTAGATAAACGAAGTTGTTACTTCACACAACTACAAATAAAGAACTATAAGTTATATTGCTACCTTAAAACCCTGGTAGACTCAAGGAGTGAGTCCCACCATAAAAATGACAGGCGTCTCAGAAACCCCAGGTTAGGTATCGAAACCCGGTAGCAACTCAAGAACCCAGATCGCATTTAATAATTTAGAAAAGAGACAGAAGTATCCATGGCGACAACATTTAACCAATCTACCCATGCATAAAAGTAAATTCAACTATCTTCAGGATTGAAAGCATAGATAGCATAAAAAATCTATAATTTCTCTCATACCACAAAAGAAAAGGAAACGCAGAGCAGAGCTAAGGCGAGTCTCATGATTATCATGGACCCCGTGAAATGATTAAAACGAATTGCCATCAATGATTCAGACTGACAGGATTACCATCTAAGAAAATACAGCAATCATAACTTATGTATGTAAACATTTGGGTCTCATAGAAACGAGGGAAAAGGAATCCATTTCACTTTGTCATTATCCAAACAAGTTTCACAAGTAGATAGAGGATAAATATTTTCTCCACATCCATTCTTATCACAATAACCAATACCATCAAAACCATCCAAGACAAGCATTGGAATGCTATTGTAAGTATGGAAACTATATAAGTTCACCCATCTAAAGTATTAATTACAACATTGTTTAAATTCCCCGGTCCAGCCAAAGGAGACCTCCTCAAGGGTTACTCAAGCAAACTTGTGAGCCAAACGCCACATGAAAACCCCTTTGAAACTAAACATTACACTCCCAGAAATGTGAGAGGCAAGAGCGAGGGTTTGGGGATATCTGAACTTACTGCTTCCCCTGCCATCCAATGATGAGGGTTTTGACCACCTGGTAGAAGTCCACGTAGAGGAGAAGCAGCACCAAACCTGACACCAAACCTAGCACCAAAACCACCAAATCGAAGTTAAATACTTGAAATAAGAAATCGAGCTGAAATATCACATTGAGGAATTGAGCTTATAAAGAAACGCTAACTTCACCTGTCATGTGTGCCTTTCCCTGCAAATCCCAGACCTTTAGCCAACTAATTCTACGACCACAAGCAAGGCTCGGGTCAGAGCATAGAGCCCCAAATGCATCAACAGTGAACAAACCAAATGTCCACAAAAAATGATAGTAGTTAGTGCAAAAAGCCTTGATATAGATGGAAAGCAATGCCATGTGCAGAATTGTATGCTACATTCAATGATCCACCAATCATACAATTTTTTCGATCTCAAACCCTGTTTTATATAGTAGAGGATCGTCGTTGGTGATAGCTTCAATTAAAAAGGTTCTCAAGGAGACAAACCTTTAGTTCTTTGCATCATGATTTAAGTGGGGATAGGAAAGAGATAACATAGGGGGATGCCTTCATGGGAACACCTGCAAAACCACATTTCCAATTCAATGCAATAGAGAAACTCACTAAGTAAGCCAGAAAGCCCCAACACTTCCACCTTACCTCTTAGCAACTCTGCCAAGGGTATTTTCCCCATTCCGAAAAAACAAGGTTCCCTCGTGGGTCTCACATTTTTCCTCATCAAGTTCCATCTCGCTTGAAGATAACATTTAGACGTTTTTAAATTTGTACTCAAAAGTCTGAACAGTACATAGAAGGAGATTTTATAAATACTCTAACATGTGCAAACTTGGAATAGAGTTATGGAAATCTACTCTACACATCGCTTCAGCAGCCTCAGAAATTGTTAGTTGGCAAGACTATGAACTCTTAGGAAAACTTGAAAATTTTGATTCAGGAAAGTAAGTATCGATGTACATCATATTGTATTCAATGTTGAAGTTAAATTATAAACCACCGCCTTCGGAATATCTATTATTATATTGGTAGGAAATTTTTTTTTATTTGCAATTTTTTTCGGACATTACAACAACCATTAGATATACCTTGTTAGTGCTAGGAGGAAGTCTCAATGAATTTGATCATAGGTCTACCCATGTCAGAATGAAAGAATATTATTGTGGTGGTTTTTGATAGACTCACCAAGTATGCACTCTTTTTTTCACTCTCTCACCATTTTAACGCAAGTACTGTTGCTACAGAATTCATGGAAATAGTTCAAAAGATACATGGAAACCTAAAGATTATTGTAAGTGATAGAGATCCAATTTTCACTAGAAAAAATTGGACTGGATTATTTTCTTGTTTGGGTACCTAGTTGGCTCACAATTCACCTTATCATGCGCAATCTGATGGGAAAACGGATAGTGAACAAATGTTTGGAAGGCTATGTTTGTCGCTTTGCATCTAATAAAAAAACAAAGTGGGTGAAATGGTTATATCTAGTAGAATAGTGGTACAATACTTACTTCCAAAAGTCATAACAAATGTCCCCATTTATGGCACTTTAAAGGTACCAACCTCCATCTATCACATATCCCTTGAAAAAAAAATCTAAAGTTCAAGTTGTTGAATATCACCTCGAGCACTAACAAGAAGTTCTGAAGATATTGAAGGACAACCTATTTATATCAAAAATCGGTATGAAACAACAAGTAGATCAACATCATAGTGAAAGGATATTTGAAGAACGAGATTGGATATTTTTGAGGATACAAACTTACAACCAAATTCCCATAAAGAAACTAAATAAGGATAATAAATTAGAACCCAGGTACTACAATCCTTATAATTTTTTGCATAAGATTGGTAGTATGGATTACATAGTTGATCTCCCCCCATCTTCAAGGGTACACCCATTTTTCCATGCTTCTTTCTTAAAGAAGGTAATAAGAGATAAGATCCCAATTCAAACTATCTTACCAGAGCTTGACGAAGAAGAAAAATTGATATTGGAACCGAAACAAATCATTGAATGAAGGACCATACAACTATGACATTGGGCTATTATTAAATACCTCATCAAGTGGAAGAACTTACCAATATAATATTTGACATGGGAAGATGAGTTCTTCATAAATAATCATCCACAACTAACCAAGCATTGAGTAAAACACTTGTTTTAAGAAGACGAACATGTTAAGACCTAAATTGTGGCCCATTTGCCCCTAAATTGGGCACTTTATACAAATATTTCTATATTATTGATTTCGTCTTGAGTCCATTAGGGGTAATTGTACCTCTTTGTCTCATATATATATCAAGGAGACCTTGTCATTTGAATCATCTTGTCTTGTCTTGTATTGTGTACTTAGTACATTGCATAAGGAGTTTTTCCCCTCGAATAGGATTTCTATCCATCTCTTTTCTTCATTATTATTGTGTGGACTACTCTTTCTTATCTATTTATGCTATTTTGGGGAATTTTCTACATAACATTGGATTGTACACTTTGTAACCCTTAGACTATTCATTATAGCCAAAAAAATGCATGTCTCACTTGTTCATCTAATTTCCTCTTTATATCTTTAGGCACATGAGCATATCCAATGTATCCGAATACTTTGAAATGTGATATGTACTGCAACTCATACCTAATGATGCTTCTTGTGGTACTATATAGTTCTTTGCAGGGGATCTATTCAAAACATAGAGAGAGAAATCTACTACTTCTCCCTAGAATTCAATTGACAAGTGCTTCCCTCTCAACATGCTTCTTGTCATGTTCATGATGGTTCTATTCTCTCTTTATGCTACACCATTTCCTTGAGGTGTACACCTTACTGTAAATTATCTTTTGATGCCCAATTTTTTTACAAAATTCAACTCCTCTATTTGTTCTAAATAATTTAATATAATAGAGACTATTTTTCTCAACTAATGTTTTGAATTCCATGAACACCAAATGTTTTATATTTCGTACGAAGAAAATATACCCAATTTTTTATGTTATAGTAATCTATTAAGGATAGAAAGTAATATCTTCCACCAAGTGACTGAGTCTAATTGGGTGACAAAAGTCAGTATGAACCAACTCTAGGGGTTCCTTTTTTATATAGGAAATTCCTTTATGGAAAATGCTCATGTGTGTTTATTTACAAGGATGCAATACTCACATGTTATAGTTTCCTCGTGGATGACAAGAAGACCTCTAATTATCGTTTTCTACTGCAACAATTTTAAACTAGGAAAATGTATATGAATATTATGTATCCCAGAATTCGTGAAAATGGGATACATTATGTTCTAATCATTTGAATATTAATGATCAAATTATTATTAGAATGTTTTTCAAAAATAAAGCATTCTTCTCACTTGAAAATCACATTGTACCCTTTCAAAGTAATTTGGCCAACATTAATTAGGTTATTCTCAAAACATTTGGTGTAGAATAGATCTGGGATATATTTTCGTTGGTCTTGTTTGATAACAATATTAACCATTCCTTTTCCTATCATTTCTACTATAATATATTTTCCTATATTAACTTAATTTTTTATTGATTCATCTATATTTAAAATCAAATTTCTATTTCTTGTCATATGATTACTACAACCGCTATCTACAAAAAAATTGTTGTTTTAGATTCTGTAGCTAGCAAGACGAGTATGGAACCAAAAATATTAAGTATTCTTAGAGGTGTTCGAATGGTTCAAACTTTGTTTTCCTCAGTCTACATGTTTCTTCCAACATTAATTGGAATAATGTCCTATATTACTACAATAAAAACACTTAATCTTGGATTTATGATACCTCTAATTTTTATGTGAACCTTTTTTATTGCTCCCCCTTCATGTTCAAAATATTCCTTATTGTCTATGTGGCTACTTATTTTTCTATATCCTCCTCTACCTCTTGATCTTGATATTTCTTTTCCTCTATCTTTTAATATAGAAACCTTGGAATTAAATGCATTTGCCAGAGAGGAATCATCATTCATGTTTATTAGATGACATCCCAACAAGTCATATACTGGTAGTTGACTCAAATATTTAACTTCTTCAATGGATACAGTGACCACCTCAAAAATTTTGGGTAGGGTTCCGAGAACCTTTTCAATTACCTTCTGATATGATATATCTAACCTTACATACTTAACAAAATTTTGGTGCTCATGAACGGATTTGTATACTAATCTATTGATTTTTACTCTATCATATTTAAACTTTCAAAATACCTTCTTAAATTCTTCATTTTTATGGGCTTTACATTGGTGATGCCCTAATAATTTCTCTCCAAGATTTCCCACAATGTATTTGAAAACTTTGCAAAGGAAATATTTGGAAATATGGTGCCATCCAAAGCATTTTTGATGATATGTAGTTCCTTTGCATCATTGGATCTGAGATCATTTAATTGATTCCTTTCAACAATTGAAAAGGCTTACTCGGTGACATCATTCATTGATTCTATCATTACCCTCAAATTACATAATCCCACACATCCTTATAGCATGTAGTTATATCTTCATCTCAATTGACCAAACCTAATAATTTTTCTCACTGAATCAAGGGATTTTGGCATAACCTTGGCTTTTTGAGACAATGTTAACCTTTCGAAAAAACTTCTTAATTTACAAGTTTATTGGAAAGTAACCTTTAAAAACATTTATTGACTTAAACTAAATTTCTTGAAGGATAGTAGCACCTTTCGCTATGTTTCCCTTTTCAAAACCCTTATTTTAATTCAAATGAACTTGTATGCATTGTTTACAATACTATCACACTCTTGTTTGAATCTTCCTATGAATGGAGATAAAATATAGGATTTTGAAGTTTCGGTATATGTTTTCACACCTGAGACTATGTCTCATCCATGACTATGATATTTTGGCTCTTTTGTGGCCCTTCTCAGAATGTATTCCAATATCTCTCTTCAATGGAAGTCGACTACATTGTGCTTGTACGATGAGAATCTCAATTTATTTAGTTAACCTATCCTTAATAGTACAAATATATTTCTTTCATATGTGAATCTTATAGCTTCAATTTATTTTGGGCATTTCTCTATCTGATCTAGAACATCGATGGCCTCCGACCTAGTCCATAGGCTGAAAACATATATTTCCAAATTAGCAATTTTTTATGGTTTTTTCAGGTCCTGGACTTTTGAGGCCCTAAATGACATTTTTGTCTCAAAAACACCCAATACTTATTCTTTTTCTAAGTATTGGCTTGTTTGGAATGTGTACTTCTCATCTAAATCTTTACAACTTACTACCAAGCACCCCAAATGGAGATTGGATGCAAAAATTATGCCCCCATGAAGTTGATGTATGAATTGACCATAATGGGGCCCATAAACCTTTTTCCATTTCATCTTATGGGTTTATGGTTTTTGTTGTTTATGGTCTTCTCATTGCTTATTTATTTTAAAATCCCATTTTTGACCTCATTATAACTTACTTCTTGTGAATGCAGGTATCCATCACATATCTTCTAAGCGATAAGTTTCTACCATTCTAGTGAGCTTATTCACTTTGCATTTTGTTAAAGTTCCTTCATATTTATTTCGCAAAAAGAAATTGCGTATTACTGTATCTCTTTGATTTGGAGAATTTTTGTGTTTCATTTTGTTCTTGTATAAACCTAGATTACTGGCATCAAAGTAGTATACTCTTTATGTGTTTCTCTATGCATGTCCCCAACGAGGTGGGGGTATAAGGATTTGGGACTCAAGCTACTTGATCTTGTTAAATACCATCCTTGTCGACTCTGAAAACCTCCATGAGAAAAGAAAAGATAGGCAAGGGAGAAGGAGATCTTATTAATATGCTACTCAAGGAAGCCCTCGTGCGAAAGATGGACAAGATGATAGATAAATTTTCCCAAATATTTTGATGGATGCTGACAACAACAAGCACATATTAATCGAGCGGTCTCTTCGAAGGTGCCACACCCTTCAAGGTACAAGTTAATTTCTATATTCTTGTATTTGAAGGTCAAATCGAGGAAAATGCTTTGGAAAAATGGTTAAATCTACTAGAAGGGTATTGTTCTGTCCATAATTTTTTTGCTATGTAAAAGATCACATTTTTTCTCCTGAAGACTATCCCCCGTGTCAAAAGTTGGTGGGGAACATACTATGAGCAAAGATCCGCAGAGGAATCTGAACTGTTTGGATCCAATCCCACTTGGGCCTCTTTTGTGGATGATGCTAAGGTACAAAATTACCCTGTTCGAAACTATGACAATCAATACAAAAAATGGACTAGACTATGTTAGGAGAGGGATGAAATAGTGTCAAATTTCACAAATACTTTCCATAGTACATACTTTGTGCACCAAGTTGGGTATCAAAGACTCTGAATGAAATTCGGTTCTAAAATACCGTGGGTGTATATATAGGTACATTGAAATAGAAATGGAGTTCCTATAAATCTCATCATTGGGAGCCACGTCTTATTGTTATGATTTGAAAATCAAGTAAAATTTAAGAATATTAGTAAGTGGGATGTTGTATCTATGAATGCATCACATCATAAATAGGGAAAAGGTAGCCCCAGTATACAAAACAAGGGATAAATCAAGGATGGACAAGCTTGTTGATCTAATTGTAACTTCGGAATGTATTTCACCTATGTATATTTTATTCCTATAGAGATGTTATTATTCCTCTATACGGAAGTGTTTGTATTCCTATAGAGATGTTATTATTCCTCTATACGGAAGTGTCGTCATTTATATTGTAAGTGTCGTAACTTATACTTGATGGGTTATTAGACCACCTTGTTGGGGTCGGCCCTGTATAAGTCATGTGGGTTAAAGGGTTATCAGACCACCCTATTTGGGGTCGGCCCCGTCAGCATTATGTTATGTGGTTAAGTTAAGGCCGACCTAGCAAAGGTTATTAGGCAAGTCAATTCAAGTATAAATAGAGTGCGAGAGGCACTCTATTTGATCATTCACTTTCTCACTCATACTCTCGTTGGAGAGTAGTTCACTTGTGGAGGAGGAGAAGCTGCTGCTAGGAGAAGACTATCTCTTATGCTTGGGTTGTATCATTGCTCTATCTATCTCTGAGGAAGTTGTGGGGTTTTTCACCTTCTTGGTTTTCCCCGGTGAAACTCTGTGTCTCTTGTGTGTTTGCATTATTATGTCCATGTTTGATATGCTGTATATATACTGTACATGTTATTCTCTCAGTTATGATCCTAGATCAGATTGAAATAAATTCTGAAAAACTAACAATGCATCACATCAGAAATAGGGAAAACGTAGCCCCAATATACAAAACAAGGGATAAATCAAGGATGGACAAGCTTAGGACAACCAGTATTAACTGCAAGGAATGGAGGGTAATGGGAAGATGAAGAAAGACAATGGGAAGTGATGCGAGTTCGATAAAATTACCTCGCATAACATTATGAATGTCACTGGAAGTAGCCATTGGTGGTTGGAACAAACATAAAGCCTCGGCATTTAATCCAGGTTCTGCAATACAAGCCACATAAAAGAAAATTGTCATTTTTAAGTATTTTAAGATTAAAATTAAAGTAGCCCATAAGAATCATTTTTATGCTATAAAAATTGTGTATTGATAAAAATTGTGTGTTGACTTCTCTTATGTTGACAACACATCCCTTATGTTGACACTTGTAGCTAGAGGAAATTCTAGTCCTTTAGTGGCCTTGAGAATCAAGTTAATCTTCATGTCAATTTTTTGAGCCTGTTCTCCAATGCCATCAAGCTGCTATAGAAATTTATTATGATATTTCCTAGTAATCTACAAGGCTTGGTCGAAAAAGACATTCATCCACCATACGAGACCTAAAATATAATAGTAGTTAGTGATCCACGATAGCTCAAACCTGCATGCATCAACCATGACTCTGCAATATCCTCTGGATTAATGTTTCCATACTCAAATTTTATCAATCCTTTTATGTTTCTCCTATTTTTTCCACCTTCTCCACGACGTACTTCCAATACATCTATTTTGCTTCATTGGCTCTCATTTATGGAAAATTTCTATGAGTACCTCTACCACCTTGCCAGCCTTCTCTGTGGCGTGACTCACCATGATTATGACACCGTCAAGTATGAAACAATAGAGGATAGAAATATGTCAACACTAAACTTCACCGGAGGTAAACTATAAAGTTCAACCCAACCCATGCAGTACTAATGAGTTTCCTAAGACATAATGAGAAAGGGGGTATTGAAGCACATATAAATCACAACGAACTCCTAGTTGTTTGTAGTAGCAAGGACTCTAGTCTTGGTTCTCCATAATAGTATGCAAATCCCCCATGAAATGCCATAATTCATGTATGAATATTTAATTCAAAAATTTTCCTTAAATTTGATTGTGGTGTAAAATTAGTTGTTTTTAACCAATCCAACCCATTACTAATTGCTTAATATATCTTAACAAATTTAATTATACATAATGATAAATAGATAATGTATCAACTTTAAAGTTAATTTTAATAATAAAATGTGTAATAATATGTCATATATTTTTATAATATAAATAATTATTTTTTATCTTTTAGAATAACATCATTTTTCAGAAATATTGTATAGTTATAAAATAGAATAAAAAATAAATTAAAATTTTATAAAATATCTAAAAAAATTAAGTAGATTTATTTTAAGATATAAAATATTCTTTGATAAGATAAAAAAAATTTAATTCTTGATAATGACTAATAGATGATGTATGATGTATGAACTTTAAAAGCGCAGAGTAATCTTGGAAACAGCGCAGAATCGAATTCATAAAAGAAAATTTGCAGCGTAATCTTGGAAACAGAATGAGAAGAACAGGAGGCAGATGATCCGCCGCAGGGCAATCAGCTTAAAAAAGAACAGCCATTTCTGATAATAAAAGAAAAGAGCATGCACCCATGAGCCGACTCATCATCAGGCCCTGCTTTTAACCAGAACTGGATGATCTTGATTAGTCTGCGTGCATATATTATCCCTGCCGTGACATATTCTGCATATAAATAGCAGGATCCATGGCTTTCCTAACAATCAGTACTCCACCAGGCGCAGAGTGCTGGTTCGGTAAATAATAATTAGGGAAAGAATTAGCACCAACTGAGAGAGAAGATTTAGGGATTCCAAGATTAATTACCTGATCCTCCTTCAACTCATCTCTCGGCAAAATATCGATTAGAAAATCGAATATATCACTTCTAGTTATTGCCGCAGCTATATCGATTTTCTGCAGGGTCCGTCGCTTGGTTTCTTCTGTCTGATTCCAGGCCCTGAGAGTAAGTTCATTGATGAACATCTCGCAAGCCTTGGCAAAAACCATCGGAGCCTCTGCAGATATCATCCGGACATGCTCGTCCGACTTCATTATTTTCTTGATTCTCGCCAGGGGGAGGCTGTGATTTCTGAAATCGACAGCTTGATCGATTCCCTGCACCTGGTTGGCCTGCTGCTGCTGCTGGTAGGCCAATTGATTATGATGAGCAGATAAAGAAAAAGCCGGTGCATGAGCATATGAAGAATTGGGAGGCTGCTGAAACGTTCCATGACCAATGGGGGGAAGAATCTGCGCAGCCTGATAAGGCGTTGCCCCGTGATATTGTAAGGCCATGTGTTGCACTGAGAATTGCTGGTCCATAGCTTCAAAAGATAATTAGAACCTAGAAATGAAATCCGACAATTCCAAAATCTCTGTTGCTCTTCTACAGATGGCGAAATGGGGCTTAAAATAGCTGCTTGAAACCCTAAAAGCACTGGCAAATCCCCAATAACATGGAGGCAAGGGGTTGGGGGAGAGAAAGAGATAGAGAGCATGAGGCTCAAGGTTATTGGGAGTAGGGAAGTTAAGAGAAGGGAGTTATTGTTGAGGAGTTGAGGGAGAGATAAAGAGAGATAAAGAAGTGGTAGTGGGGGTATTAATAGAGAGAGGGGGGGTTAGGGGTACATTTAGTAGGAGGGCGGTTAGAGAGAGAAATAGGGGGGTTACAATTATAGATAGAGAGAGAGAGAGAGAGTGATTTCAGGTAGGGTGTGAGGAGTGGCGAGTTGGGGGTAGGGAGGTTAGGGGTAGAGAGAGATAAATATAGAAAGAGAGATATGGTGGGGTGTTTTTTACTGGTATAGAGGGGCTTAGGTTAGAGAGAGAGAGAGAGAGAGAGAGAGAAAGAGAGGTGTTTCATTGTAGGAATAAGAGGGAGAGAGAGGAGGGGGGTTAGGGTTAGAGAGAGAAAGAGAAATATAGAAAGGGGTGTGGTTTAGTGGTAGGTGGAGGGGTTTGGGAAGGAGTGAATGAAAGAGGGTTTTAGTAAGCTAGTGGGAGGATAGGAGAAATAGAGAGAGTTAGAGGTGGGAGGTAGGATGAGAGAGAGAGATAGAGAAATAAAGAGAGAGAGGGGGAGGGAAATTATAGTGAAGGGTGGGTATATGGGGGAGGGGGGAGAGGGAAATTATAGTGATGGGTCGATATATGGGGGAGGGGGGAGAGGGAAATTATAGTGAAGGGTGGGTATATGGGGGAGGGGCGGTGGAGAGAGGGGGGGATTGGGGAGGAAGAGGGAAATTATAGTGAAGGGTGGGTATATGGGGGAGGCAGGGGGGAGAGAGAGAGAGAGAGAGAGAGAGAGAGAGAAAGAGAGAGAGAGAGAGAAAGAGAGAGAGAGAGAGAGAAAGAGAGAGAGAGAGAGTTGAGGGGGGGTGTCTAGGGGTAGGAGGGAGGAGTGGAATTGGGGGAGAGTAAGAGATATTGATCAAGAAAGTGAGGGTTTTTTGAATGAGTAGGGCAATTAATGTGAAGGTGGGTATAGTTGTTGAGCACGGGGTGGTGTTGTGTGAGAGAGAGAGAGAGAGAAATGGGGGTTTGTTAGTGGTAGGAATAGGAGAGGGAGAAGGTAGGTTAGGGAGAGAGAATAGGCTTAGAGAGAGAGAGAGAGATTTATTTGTTTTGGGAGGAGGAGAGAAATTAAAGAGAAGGGAAGGAGTATAGGGGGAAGAGAGAGGAAGAGTTGAGAACGAAGGTGGGGGTACATAGGGATAGAGTTGATGGGGGTAAGTTATTTTTAGGTATTATGGGGATTAGGAGAAACATAGAGAGACGGGGACCTTATGCATAGAGAGAGAGAGAGAGAGAGAGAGAGAGAGAGAGAGAGAGAGAAAGGGGGTGGTTAGTGCTAGGAGTAGGGTAGAGATAGAGAGGGTGGGTGGTTAGGGTTAGTGGAGAGGAGGGGGTTGGGGGAGAGAAAGAGATAAAATATAGGGGATTAAGGGATTGGGGCAGAGGAGGGAAATTATAGTGAAGGGTGGGTATATGGGGGAGGGGGGGGGGAGAGAGAGAGAGAGAGAGAGGTGGTAGCCTAGTTAGTGGTTGTGAGAGGGGGATTATAAGAGATAGAGAAAAAGCGTTGGTAATAGTTAGAGAGAGAGAGGGGCAAGTGGTTAGTGGTCGGAGTAGGAGAGAGAGTTAGGAGGTGTTTAGTGCTCTGAATAAGAGAGTGAGAGAGAGGGTGGGGGTTAGGGGTAGAGATAGAAAGAGGCAGAGAAGGTAGGTGTTATTGGGTCAATGGTGAGATAAAGGAATGGGGGTTAGAGGTAGGTGGAGTAGTAGGGGAGAGAGAATGAGAGAAGGTTTTCATAAGGGTTAGGGGGAGGAGGAGAGTGAGACAGAAGACGATGGGGGATTAGTGGTAGGGGTGTGAGAAGGTGGTGAGAAAGAGAGAGAGGTGTTATGGAGTAGAGGGAGAGAAAAGGGTGGGCTTTATGTGTAGATGGAGGAGCAAGAGGGTGTGTGTGTTGTGTGTGTGTGTGTGTGTGTGTGTGTGTGTGTGCAAGAGAGAGAGAGAGGAATGGGGTGATTAGCGGTAGTGGAGAGGAGGGATTTTGGGGGAGAGAAAGAGATAGAGATTGAGGGGGTTATCGTTTCTAAGAGGAGGAGGGAAATTAGAGAGAAGATTGGGTATAAGGCAGGAGATAGGGATAGAGAGAGAGATAACAGAGTCTAGTTAGTGTTGATGGAAGGGGGTTACGCGGAGAGAGAGAGGGGCAAGTGGGGTTAATGGTAGGCTTGGCAGTAGGGAAGTGAGTGTATATGCTAAAGAGAGAGAGAGAAAGAGGAGGGCTTGTTAGGAACTAGGGGGAGAGAGAGAGGAGGATGGCAGTTAGGGGTAGGTGGATAAGTATGGGTTTGAGAGAGAGAGAGATTAGGGGATAGAGAGATAGGGAGGAGGGGGGTTAGTTGTAGGGTTTGTAGTAGGGGGGGTGAGTGTGTTTTTTAGCGAGATATGGGGTTGTTAGGGAATAGGGGGAGAGAAATGCGGGGTGTTAGTTAAGGGTAGGTGGATTAGTATGGGGTTGAGAGAGAGAGAGAGAGAGAGAGAGAGAGAGAGAGGTTATTAGGGGCAGAAAGAGGATGTATGTTTGGGAAGAGAGTGTTAGAGATAAGTAGGGTTAGAATTTTTGGCTGGAGTAGGGTGTATAGAGAGAAGAGGGGTATTGTGGAGGAGTGGGGGGGGTGTTGAGTAGAGAGAGAGAGGGGGGGGGGTTATTAGGGTTAGTCGAGAGGAGGGGATTGGAGGATAGAAAGATATAGATATTGAAGGGGTTATGGGTTTCAATAGGAAGAGGAAAATTAGAGAGAAGGGTGGGTAGAGAGAGAGGGAGAGAGAGAGAGAGAGAGAGAGAGAGAGAGAGAGATGGGTTTGTGGTGAATGCTATGGGGGAGGTTGATTATAAAATACATAGAGGGGGTCAAGATTGGTGGGATCAGAGGTTGATTACTTCTGTATTGAATGGACCTATTACATCATATTTGTTTGAAAATATAGAGCAAAAAACTTTACATCACCTCATTACATTTCCAGATAAGTTATATACCATAAAAACCTTCAAAACCCCTCCTAGGTTTAACCAATCCTTCATTGAAACATATATTTGGATGAAAATATTTCTGTAATGGGTTAGGAGAGTTGTATCAGAGATTCTAGATCATCTAATCAGCTGCATACATCTACCATTTGAAATTACAGTGCTTGAATGGTGAAACTGCTCCAAAATAAGCTAGAAAAACAAGACTGAAAGCCATTATTACATCATGAGCCTTTCAGGCATATTCATTTGAGAAGTCCATAATATTTTAGGATTGAGTTTATATGTTTATTACAGAGCTTTGATGGTTGGAAAAACAGCAACAAACCATCCTCTCTAGTGACAGAAGGAAAGAAGAGTCAATCCCTCGGTTCTTCACCTTTTTAGTACAAAACATGACACCCTTGGGGAATCTCGAACTAGAATCACTTGGCCATGACAGAAGTTGAATGAGTGACTGTAAGTTCAACTTCATTTCTGAATATGGCCATCACACATCAGGTCCTTCATCACATTGATCACTGGAAATCTTTCAATGGAGCAAGCCTTCCACCAACACCTTGCAATACTGAAGAATGGGGAAGAAGAGAGGGGATAATGAGAAGGATTCTTCTTGAACTCTTAAACTCTTCTTAAGAAATTCAACCCCAGACTAATATCAGAACTTTAATGGATGAAAATTTATATTTAGTGGCTGCAAATAGATCTTCAATGGCTGCCCATTAGTCTTCAATACCTGTTAGAGAGAGAGAGAGAGAATGACAGAATGTGGCACATCACCCATAGAGTGGCTTGGGCACATCGCCAAACCTAGAGGAGCTTCGAATCTCTCATACAAACTTCACAATGACAAAAGTTGTGAAATGGAGTTGGTTGGCTTCTTTTATAAACTTGAGGATGACCTGTTGAGCAAGTTATTTGGCTTGGTGACCTGTGAGAATAGGTCACCCATGAGTGGACATACTTTCCTTAATTTTTCCTTACAAGCTTTCTCCTTTAGAAACTACACCCTCCATGACCTTAGATGTTTCCTTCTTGCATTATCACTTTCTTTCCTTGTGAACTGGGCATTGAAATGGAAAGTACACTGTTTAGGATGTTTCCTTTTTGGTAAACTAGACTATTTTTTGGCAATTGCACCCTCCTTATCTTTTTCTAGTTGTTTATTTTTTTTAATTTGGAAACCTTATCTCCACCTTCCTTCTCTTCAACATTTTTACATATATTCACCCCTTATACCATTTTGGCAACATCTTCCACATGGGCGCCCTCTTGGCGCACTTGCTCATTATCCATTAATTTTATTTATCAAAATTAACTTTAATAAATAAATTTGCCAATTTGTGAATTAATAGAATTAATACAATTTAATTCCCTTAGGGGTTGATCTTGTACCCTTTCACCCATGGTAATGGATGAACCAAAATTGGGGACATGACATTGTACTTCTTTAACATTCCAGACTGCATCACAGAGAAACCAATGTTGCTCTGGATCTTCTATACTAGTTCGTTTAAAGACATGTAGTTTTCTGTCATCTTCCATTCTTCTTCTAGGAGCTGTAGGATTCTAAAATACTACAGTACTTCCTGTGGAGTTAAATGGTTGAGGTATGCCACCACTCAATTGATTCTTTGTGCTTGTTCCTACAGTATTGCTGCTGCTAGTGTTCTGCGAACTAGGACTATCTTTTTCAAAAGGTATAGGTTTCTGCGGAGTGATAGGATGATAGCCAATATGTCTAAGTTCTATCGCACTATCAGACTCAACTTGAGATGAATTTCTATCACTTCCTAACTCAGTTTCTAGGAATGTGCAAGGTTCAACTTCACGAAACATATTTCTAATGCTAACTTTATATCTTTTTCCACTACGCAAAATGCCTATGTCTTCACCTATGTCACTATCTATGTTTTTGAACATTATAGACTGAAACCCTAGGAATCTGACTGCATTATTAAGACACCTTTTTTAGCTAATAGCATTTTAATCCATGAACTTAGGTTTTTCAGGTACTTACCTCTAAATCCTTGGAAAAAGTATCATTTGGCTATGGTGTAAGACTTCAAAGTGTCCGCAATAAAATATGTAATATAGCCTTCCAACAAGCTATCTAGCCAAAATTATACCGCTCTTGAAATATGGTTATTAATCCCTTTAAGCTTCTGAATCAAATCTAGATTCCAAACTATAGGTTCTTCACCCTCGAAATAGTTTTTTCTTTCACCTACCCTGGATATCCACTCAAATAATTTGTTGGAAAAAGATGCGAATAAAACTTCATGCAACTCTGTAAATATATGTCTATGTATCCATTGTTCTGTAGTAATCACAAGATGTATATTTTCTTTCTTCGAAAACTCATGTTATTTATTACTCAACCAGTTCTGTATTTCAGTATTCTCTAGATTCCACATCAATATCGCATGGAACCATTTGTTGGTTCACTCTTCTATGAGTTCCTCATCAACATCGCACATCACCGGGACGACTGTCCAAAGTTGGAAACAAAACCATTTGTTGGACTGTAATATGTATAGCACCACAACGGAACCACTTGTTGGTATGCTTGGGCTAACTCGGGTTCGGTGAAGTTATCGTAGACATAGAAAAACCCATTTCAATGGCCCTTTTGGCATCAACCTGTAAACAGATTGATGTTTCACCCGAAGCGAAGTATGGGGGGTTACAAAACCAATTTTCTGTAACCGTGGTTATGCTGCATGTCCCTTTGTTAACATATTATTAACATGACCATATAAGTAGATGACTTCACACTTCGCAGTTACCAACATCCTACAGAACTACGCTGGATCAATGTTATATTTACTGGATAACTACGCATTCTTCATACTTAGTATTACTTCGCAGTATTCATATGCATGTGTTCTTATTACTTAACATATGATTTCCATTCACATACATATGAAAGAAAACACATAAACATATAACAAAATGAACTCAAAACATTCCATAAATTCGTACATAACATGCAAATTTAAGTGGTTCACCCCTAGGAGGGAGCTACATCAATAGGAATTATTCTTATATTACTTGGAAGGGTAACAGTTCCAATCTGCACACTCATTTTTAGACTCTTCTCTACAATCACATATCTATGCACTTAGCAATAGAGTCTGTTCTCTCTTATATCCCTCTGAGTTCTAACTAACAAAACTCAATCTATCCAAACAACCCAACCAACCCTTCTTTAAACAAAAATGCTCATATATATAAATTTGCCCAAAGGTCACATATTACAATAACTATGGGCCAACCCCCATAGTACCCTTAAACACAAAAAACCTGTCATTCTCCTGTAGAACACACTTTGCTTTAAATTCGTTGTCCCTTCGGTGTCACTTCTTCTGATTTGGACGCTTCTCTGACAAGCGCAGATCTGACCATGCGGCTCTGACACTGTAGTGGCATGTCCTTTACACCATTCTTCTTCTTTACTTTCTGCTCCTGTAGCAGTCAGGTTGCCACTTGTTCTTTAACTAGTTCAACCACTTATGGTTGTCCTTAGTACTTCATCTTTACTACGAAAATGCATTCCTTTCCTGTCAATTGTACTTTGCTCCGTACACTCTGCCCGGGAATTGCAGAGTCGCTTATCTCCAAAATTGGTCAAAGTCAGGCCTCGCCTAACTGTACTTTGTTTCCAAAACTTTCTTAACTTGGGATGTGCCCAACAATTATTACATACAATGGGTTCCAATTTGGGATATTGTAGTTACCTTAGTGGCAAGGTCGACCAACAAACAGTCTTCAAATCAAGGTTTTGAAAGGTATGTTAATTTAAAATTCGCATAAATTTTGATTGGAATATATATATTTGGGTTATTCAAAAGCATTGATAAAGAGTAAATAGAGAGAAATTATGGTAAACACAATTGGGATCAAATGGAAAAATGTGCATAAAAAAATGTTACACATAGTAAACCTCCTAAAAGTTCAACCATGACTTATGAAGAAAATAAAGAATTGAGACATGACTTGACTAAATTGATTGAAAAGGTGGATGAACGGAGTGAAAGAGAATGACATATACTCAATTTATGAATCAAAAAGTGACATACATAAGGAATTGAAAAATCATATAGAAAATATCTCCAGTAAAGAGGACCTCAATGGGATGACGAAAAAAGAGGATATTAAGGTGATGACTAGCAAATAGGATCTCAAGGTGATGGCTAGAAAAGAGGATCTCAAGGTGATGGCTAGCAAAGAGGATCTAGTAAATATGGCCAATGAGATGGCTAGTAAAAAAAATATTCAAGAGTTGAAGGTGATAATAGCAAATAGAGCAGGGACGTGTCTACTCTAAATCTGCTATATTACTAAGAATTGGTGAAATTCTATGTCAGGAATGAAGAAATTATCACAAATTTCTTAAGATCTAAGTTCATTCATTAAATATTCATTGAGATCTAACAACATTTCAGAATTAGAATCATGCAAGATAAGAAAACATTCAACACTAAAATGGTATAAACTTGAACTACTTCATATTAGACTAATGGAGAAATACATTCTTACCATGGACCTAAATGAGCTTCCCTTCCTTCACCCTTGCTTTCAAAGAATTTGAGCTCTTTTCCTCCTTCAGAATCTCCTCAGCATGGCTTTGCTCTTCTTTTTGTCTCCCTTTACCATGCCTCCCATGCATTTCTTATATAGCATTGGGAAATGAGCCTTAGGTTTCTCTTCTGAGTGTGGGATAATCCCCTTTCCTAATTTTAGATCATTTTTACATGAAAACCCACTTTTCAATAGGTTTTAGGCTTTTTTGCACCACTTAGGATGTTTTAAACACAATTTATCCATTTTAATGCATTTCTCAAAGAGGATTCATCTCTGACTGAACTTGTGTCATGACTTTCCTATCATGGGTGCATGGTAAAAATATGTTGCTCCTTCACTTAGTTAAGGGTGTCAATTTGATTGTTAACAGAAGGAAGTTATGAATTATATAAAACATATCTTTCTTCCTCATTCATCTACTCAAAAAGAGGATATTGAGGAAAAGGGGGACGTATTCTAGTCACGTATTGAGAAAAATGAAAAATAGTTAGGGAATAAGGGGTTCGAGTCACCAAAATTTGATGATCCACTGCATCCTTATGGGTTCAACTCAGGCCTAATGAATTATTTCATTCCCAATATTGACATGAGAAATTTTGATAGAAATGATCCAACAACAGGGATATTTCAAATGGACCATTTTTTTTATCTACACCAAGTGCTAACTTTGCAAAAGGTAACTATTGCATCCTTGTATTTAGAGCTTGATCAATTTGTATGGTACCAATGGATTTGTGATCATAAAACAAACTCTATTACTCTTGGTCTATATTCATTGAGTAATTAACTACACATTATGGGGATATTAAGAGAAACAAATTCTTTAGCGATTTGATAAATCTCAAGCAAAAAGGTTTAGTTGTAGAGGACATCGAGCAATTCCAGAATCTAATCCTTAAAGTGAAGAATATTCAAAAAGATAATATGTTGGATCTATTTATGGGAACTTTGAAGGATAAAATTCAACATGACCCGTGTCTCTTTGAACTAACATCCTTAGAGAAGGATTTCATGTTGGCAGGGAAGATTGAAAGTAGAAACATGGGGATGGATACTTAGAGGACCACCTTTAACTTCTAGAGAGAGAATAATGTTCATTCTTCTAACCCACCTCTACCTACAAGGTTGACACATCAACAAATGTATGAAAGAAGAGCAAAATATCTATGCTTTAGTTGTGACAACAACTATACTAAGGGACATAAGTGTGGTGAGAAGGAATTATTCTACATAGATTTGGAAGAAAAAGAAACAAAATAATATATACCATATCAAGCTAAAGAAATGGAAGAGATTAATCCCACCATATATTGTCATGCATTGGTAGGAATTATCACTCCTTGAACCCTTAAGATCAAAGGATATATCAAAACTGAAAAGGTAACAGTGTTGATTGATTTTGGTAGTAGCCATAATTTCATTCACTATAAATTAGCCAAAGTTCTCAATTGCTTTATATGTCTAGCACCATAGTTTCAAGTAATGATTGAATATGGAGGAACTATTAATTGATCATGGAAATTCCATAATATCAATCTTACTATGGGGGAATATGTATTGAATAGTCGAATCATTGCTATCATAATGAATGGTGTTGATGTTGTCTTAGGGGTTCAATGGTTACAATCATCGAGAACAATGGATTTTAATTTTCATGAAATTTTCCTGGGAAGGAAAATAATTTGAGTTAAGGGGTATCATGAGGAAACAAAGCAAGGTCATAAGCTCTAATTGAATGATAAAGCTGTTGAAAAAGGGACATCGAGGTGTAATTACACAATTATGCTAACTAGAGGTTCAATCATCCAATCCTCCTATTCCCCTAGATCTCTAAAGGTTCAATGACAAGAATTCCAAGGTATTTGAAGATATTACAAAATTTATTCCATGTAATCGAGATTATGATCATGTTATTCACTTGATTCCAAGATGTGTTACTCCTAAAATTAGACCTTACAAATACACCTATGGCTAGAAGAGAAAAATTGAGGGTATGGTTGAAGAAGTGTTAGAGAATGGCATAATTAGGCATAGCCAAATTTCTTACTCTGCACCAATGGTAATAGTACACAAGAAGGAAGGATCATGGCATATCTATCCATATTATAGAGAGTTGAATAAGCTCACCAGTAAAGTTATGTTTCCCAATCCATTCATTGATGAATTTTTAGATGAACTACATGGAGCAATTTATTTCACAAAGTTGGATCCTTGTTCAGGGTATCATCTTATTAGAATGAAGGAAGAGGACATCCCAAAAACAACATTCAAAACTCATGAAGGTCATTATGAATTTTTGGTCATGCCTTTTGGCCTTATGAATGCACCTTCCACATTTCAAGATTTCATCAATTCCACTATCAATCCCTTCCTTAGAACATTTTCATTAGTATTTTTTGATGATATAATAATCTATAGAAAGTATTGGGAAGAACATGTTCAACAGGTTGACATGGAACTAAAACTAATAAAGGAAAAGCAACTATATACAAATCCTTCCAAGTGTTTCTTTGGGGTAAATGAAGTATATTGTTTGGGTCATATTGTATCTCATGAAGGATATCAATGAATACCCTAAGAAAATTAAAGCCATGATGGATTGGTTGATTCCCAACAACTTGAATAATATTATAAGATTCTTAGGTTTGGTAGGGTACTACCGCAAGTCTGTTCAGAACTATGGAAGAATAGTATCACCTATAAAAACATTATTGAATAAGGATTCATTCTCTTCAACTCCATATGGTACTCAATATTTTGAACAAATTAAAGAGAAAATGTGCAAATTCCTTGACTTGACCACACCAAACTTCACAAAAACCTTTATTGTGGAATGTAATGCCTAGGTAAATCGCATTGGTGTTGTTCTAATGCAAGAAATAAGTCACATGGATGTTGAAATTAATCCAATCAAGGGAAAAGACTTGTAAAAAACCCCATTTATGAGAAGGGAATGTTGGGAATACTACATGCACATAAGGAATGGAATCCTTACCTAATAGGTAGGCACTTAAAGGGGAAAAAATATCATGATAATCTTCAATACTTCTTGGAATAGAGACTGTCTTAAGAAGAGAAACAAAAACGGGTAACTAAGATGTTGATATATGACTTTGAAATCATCTATAAAAGAGGGAAACAAAATATGGTGGCAGATGCACTGTCAATCAATTTAGATGAGGATGTTGAGGAATTGCTTTGTGTTATTTCTATTATACAACCTAATTAGATAGTCGAAGCAATGAAAAAATGGAAGAATGACCTATTGATGTGGACACTCATTCAAAATCTACAAAAGTATCCCAGACTATCAGATAATTTTTTGTGGATAAATGATTCATTATGGTATATGGATCACTTATATATATGTAAGAACTTAACTCAAACAAAAGGTCCTTTTGGAATTACAAATCCCTCCTATGGGAGGGCACATAGGATTCCTAAAAACCTAGCATAGGGTCAAGAAGGAATTTGTTTGGGAAGGTCTTAAATATGATGTTCAAAGGTTCATGGAATAATGTTTTGTTTTCCAAAAAAATAAGGTTGAAATAGTTGAGACCCCATGTCTTTTACAACCATTAGACATACCTTATCAGGGCTAGGAGGAAGTCTCAATGAATTTGATCACAGGTTTACCCATGTCAGAACAAAAGAATATTATTATGGTGGTTGTTGATAGACTCACCAAGTATGCACTCTTTTTTTCACTCTCTCACCATTTTAACGTAAGTATGTAGCTACAAAATTCATGGAAATAGTTCAAAAGATACATGGAAACCTAAAGATTATTGTAAGTGATAGAGATCCAATTTTCACTAGAAAAAAATGGACTGGATTATTTTCTTGTTTGGGTATCTAGTTGGCTCACAGTTCATCCTATCATGCGCAATCTTACGGGAAAACTGATATAGTGAACAAATGTTTGGAAGGCTATGTTTGTTGCTTTGCATCTGATAAAAAAATATAGTGGATGAAATGGTTATATCTGGTAGAATAGTGGTACAATACTTACTTCCAAAAGTCATAACAAATGTCCCCATTTATGGCACTTTAGAGGTTAGAGGTACGAACCTCCATCTATCACATATCCCTTGAAAAAAAAATCGAAAGTTCAACTAGTTGAATATCACCTTGAGCACTAACAAGAAGTTCTGAAGATATTGAAGGACAACCTATTTATATCAAAAATCGGGATGAAACAACAAGTAGATCAACATCATAGTGAAAGGATATTTGAAGAACGAGATTGGATATTTTTGAGGATAGAAACTTACAACCAAATGCCCATAAAGAAACTAAATAAGGATAATAAATTAGAACCCAAATACTACGGTCCTTATAATTTTTTGCATAAGATTGGTAGTATGGATTACATAGTCGATCTCCCCCCATCTTCAAGGGTACACCCATTTCTCCACGCTTCTTGCTTAAAGAAGGTAATAAGAGATAAGATCTTAATTCAAACTATCTTACTAGAGATTGACGAAGAAGAAAAATTGATATTGGAACCGAAACAAATCATTGAATGAAGGACCATACAACTATGACATTGGGATATTATTAAATACCTCATCAAGTGGAAGAACTTACCAATATAATATTTGACATGGGAATATGAGTTCTTCATAAATAATCATCCACAACTAACCAAGCGTTGAGTAAAACACTTGTTTTAAGAAGACCGACATGTTAAGCCCTAAATTGTGGCCCATTTGCCCCTAAATTGGGCACTTTATATTAATATTTCTATATTATTGATTTCGTCTTGAGTCCATTAGTGGTAATTGTACCTCTTTGTCTCATATATATATCAAGGAGACCTTTTCATTTGAATCATCTTGTCTTGTCTTGTATTGTGTACTCAGTACATTGCATAAGGAGTTTTTCCCCTCAAATAGGATTTATATCCATCTCTTTTCTTCATTATTAATGTGTGGACTACTCTTTCTTATCTATTTATGCTATTTTGGGGAATTTGCTACATAACACTGGATTGTACGCTTTGTAACCCTTAGAATATTCGTTATAACAAAAAAAATGCATGTCTCACTTGTTCATCTAATTTCCTCTTTATATCTTTAGGCACATGAGCATATCCAATGTATCCGAATACTTTGAAATGTGATATGTACTGCAACTCATACCTAATGATGCTTCTTGTGGTACTATATAGTTCTTTGCAGGGGATCTATTAAAAACATAGAGAGAGAAATATACTACTTCTCCCTAGAATTCAATTGACAAGTGATTCCCTCTCAACATGCTTCTTGTCATGTTCATGATGGTTCTATTCTCTCTTTATGCTACACCATTTTCTTGAGGTGTACACCTTACTATAAATTATCTTTTGATACGCAATTTTTTTACGAAATTCACCTCCTCTATTTGTTCTAAATAATTTAATATAATAGAGACTATTTTTCTCAAGTAATGTTTTGAATTCCATGAACACCAAATGTTTTATATTTCCTACGAAGAAAATATACCCAAAGTTTTATGTTATAGTAATCTATTAAGGCTAGAAAGTAATATCTTCCACCAAGTGACTGAGTCTAATTGGGTGACAAAAGTCAGTATGAACCAACTCTAGGGGTCCCTTTTTTCTATAGGAAATTCCTTTATGGAAAATGCTCATGTGTGTTTATTTACAAGGATGTGATACTCACATGTGATAGTTGCCTCATGGATGACAACAAGACCTCTAACTATCGTTTTCTACTGTAACAATTTTAAACTAGGAAAATGTATATGAATATTATGTATCCCATAATTCATGAAAATGGGATACATTATGTTCTAATCATTTGAATATTAATGATCAAATTATTATTAGAATTTTTTTCATAAATAAAGCATTCTTCTCACTTGAAATCACATTGTACCCTTTCACAGTAATTTGGCCAACATTAATTAGGTTATTCTCAAAACATTTGGTGTAGAATAGATCCGGGATAGATTTTCGTTGGTCTTGTTTGATAACGATATTAACCATTACTTTTTCTATCATTTCTACTATAATATATTTTCCTATATTAACTTAAATTTTTATTGATTCATCTATATTTAAAATCAAATTTCTATTTCTTGTCATATGATTACTACAACCGCTATCTACAAAAAATTGTTGTTTTGGATTCCGTAGGTAGCAAGATGAGTATGGAACCAAAAATATTGAGTATTCTTAGAGGTGTTCGAATGGTTCAAACTTTGTTTTCCTCAGTCTACATGTTTCTTCCAACATTAACTAGAATAATGTCCTATATTACTACAATAAAAACACTTAATCTTGGATTTATGATACCTCTAATTTTTATGTGAACCTTTTTTGTTGCTCCCCCTTCATGTTCAAAATATTCCTTATTGTCTATGTGGCTACTTATTTTTCTATATATTCCTCTACCTCTTGATATTGATATTCCTTTTCCTCTGTCTTTTGATATAGAAACCTGGGCATTAAATGCATTTTCCAGAGAGGAATCATCATTCATGTTTATTAGATGACATCCCAACAAGTCATTTACTGGTAGTTGACTCAAATATTTAACTTCTTCAATGGATACAATGACCACCTCAGACATTTTGGGTAGGGTCCTGAGAACCTTTTCAATTACCTTCTGATATGATATATCTAACCATACATACTTAAAAAAAAATTGGTGCTCATGAATGGATTTGTATACTAATCTATTGATTTTTACTCTATCATATTTTATGGGCTTTACCTTGGTGATGCCCTAATAATTTCTCTCCAAGATTTCCCACAATGTATTTGAAAACTCTGCAATGGAAATATTTGGAAATATGGTTCCATCCAAAGCATTTTTGATGATATGTAGTTCCTTTGCATCATTGGATCTGAGATCATTTAATTGATTCCTTTCAACATTCGAAAAGGCTTGCTCGGTGACATCATTCATCAATTCTATCATTACCCTCAAATTACATAATCCCAAGCATCCTTATAGCATGCAGTTATATCTTCATCTTAATTGACCAAACCTAATAATTTTTCCCACTGAATCAAGGGATTTTGGCATAACCTTGGCTTTTTGAGACAATGTTAACCTTTCAAAAAAAATTCTTAATTTACAAGTTTATTGGAAAGTAACCTTTAAAAACATTTATTGACTTAAAATAAATTTCTTGAAGGATAGTAGCACCTTTTTCTTTGTTTCCCTTTTCAAAACCCTTATTTTAATTCAAATGAACTTGTATACATTATTTACAATACTATCACACTCTTTTTTGAATCTTGCTATGAATGGAGACAAAATATAGGATTTTGAATCCGTGACTATGATATTTTGGCTCTTTTGTGGCTCTTATCACAATGTATTCCAATATCTTTCTTCAATGGAAGTCAACTACATTGTGCTTGTACGATGAGAATCTCAATTTATTTAGTTAACCTATCCTTAATAGTACAAATATATTTCTTTCATATGTGAATCTTATAGCTTCAATTTATTTTGGGCATTGCTCTATCCGATCTCGAACATCAGTGGCCTCCCACCTAGTCCACTGGCTGAAAACATATATTTCCAAATTAGCAGTTTTTTATGGTTTTTCAGGTCCTGGACTTTTGAGGCCATTTTGAGGCCCTAAATGACATTTTTTGTCTCGAAAACACCCAATACTTATTCTTTGGCTATGTATTGGCTTCTTTGGAATGTGTACTTCTCATCTAAATCTTTACAACTTACTACCAAGAACCCCAAATGGAGATTGGATGCAAAAATTATGCCCCCAAGAAGTTGATGTATGAATTAACCATAATGGGGCCCATAAACCTTTTTCCATTTCATCTTATGGGTTTATGGTTTTTGTTTTTTACTGTCTTCTCATTGCTTATTTATTTTAAAATCCCATTTTTGACCTCATTATAACTTACTTCTTGTGAATGCAGGTATCCATCACATATCTTCTAAGAGAGAAGTTTCCACCATTCTAGTGAGCTTATTCACTTTGCATTTTGTTAAAGTTCCTTCATATTTATTTCACAAAAATTAATTGTGTATTACTGTATCTCTTTGATTTGGAGAATTTTTGTGTTTCACTTTGTTCTTGTATAAACCTAGATTAGTGGCATCAAAGTAGTATACTCTTTATGTGTTTCTCTATGCATGTCCCCAACGAGGTCGGGGTATAAAGATTTGGGACTCAAGCTACTTGATCTTGTTAAATACCATCCTTGTCGACTCTGAAAACCTCCATGAGAAAAGAAAAGATAGGCAAGGGAGAAGGAGATCTTATTAATATGCTACTCAAGGAAGCCCTCGTGCGAAAGGTGGACAAGATGATAGATAAATTTTCCCAAATATTTTGATGGATGCTGACAACAACAAGCACATATTAATCGAGCGGTCTCTTCGAAGGTGCCACACCCTTCAAGGTACAAGTTAATTTCTATATTCTTGTATTTGAAGGTCAAATCGAGGAAAATGCTTTGGAAAAATGGTTAAATCTACTAGAAGGGTATTGTTCTTTCCATAGTTTTTTTGCTATGTAAAAGATCACATTTTTTCTCCTGAAGACTATCCCCCGTGTCAAAAGTTGGTGGGGAACATACTATGAGCAAAGATCCGCAGAGGAATCTGAACTGTTTGGATCCAATCCCACTTGGGCCTCTTTTGTGGATGATGCTAAGGTACAAAATTACCCTGTTCGAAACTATGACAATCAATACAAAAAATGGACTAGACTATGTTAGGAGAGGGATGAAATAGTGTCAAATTTCACAAATACTTTCCATAGTACATACTTTGTGCACCAAGTTGGGTATCAAAGACTCTGAATGAAATTTGGTTCTAAAATACCGTGGGTGTATATATAGGTACATTGAAATAGAAATGGAGTTCCTATAAATCTCATCATTGGGAGCCACGTCTTATTGTTATGATTTGAAAATCAAGTAAAATTTAAGAATATTAGTAAGTGGGATGTTGTATCTATGAATGCATCACATCATAAATAGGGAAAAGGTAGCCCCAGTATACAAAACAAGGGATAAATCAAGGATGGACAAGCTTGTTGATCTAATTGTAACTTCGGAATGTATTTCACCTATGTATATTTTATTCCTATAGAGATGTTATTATTCCTCTATACGGAAGTGTTTGTATTCCTATAGAGATGTTATTATTCCTCTATACGGAAGTGTCGTCATTTATATTGTAAGTGTCGTAACTTATACTTGATGGGTTATTAGACCACCTTGTTGGGGTCGGCCCTGTATAAGTCATGTGGGTTAAAGGGTTATCAGACCACCCTATTTGGGGTCGGCCCCGTCAGCATTATGTTATGTGGTTAAGTTAAGGCCGACCTAGCAAAGGTTATTAGGCAAGTCAATTCAAGTATAAATAGAGTGCGAGAGGCACTCTATTTGATCATTCACTTTCTCACTCATACTCTCGTTGGAGAGTAGTGCACTTGTGGAGGAGGAGAAGCTGCTGCTAGGAGAAGACTATCTCTTATGCTTGGGTTGTATCATTGCTCTATCTATCTCTGAGGAAGTTGTGGGGTTTTTCACCTTCTTGGTTTTCCCCGGTGAAACTCTGTGTCTCTTGTGTGTTTGCATTATTATGTCCATGTTTGATATGCTGTAGATATACTGTACATGTTATTCTCTCAGTTATGATCCTAGATCAGATTGAAATAAATTCTGAAAAACTAACAATGCATCACATCAGAAATAGGGAAAACGTAGCCCCAGTATACAAAACAAGGGATAAATCAAGGATGGACAAGCTTAGGACAACCAGTATTAACTGCAAGGAATGGAGGGTAATGGGAAGATGAAGAAAGACAATGGGAAGTGATGGGAGTTCGATAAAATTACCTCGCATAACATTATGAATGTCACTAGAAGTAGCCATTGGTGGTTGGAACAAACATAAAGCCTCGGCATTTAATCCAGGTTCTGCAATACAAGCCACATAAAAGAAAATTTTCATTTTTAAGTATTTTAAGATTAAAATTAAAGTAGCCCATAAGAATCATTTTTATGCTATAAAAATTGTGTATTGATAAAAATTGTGTGTTGACTTCTCTTATGTTGACAACACATCCCTTATGTTGACACTTGTAGCTAGAGGAAATTCTAGTCCTTTAGTGGCCTTGAGAATCAAGTTAATCTTCATGTCAATTTTTTGAGCCTGTTCTCCAGTGCCATCAAGCTGCTATAGAAATTTATTATGATATTTCCTAGTAATCTACAAGGCTTGGTCGAAAAAGACATTCATCCACCATACGAGACCTAAAATATAATAGTAGTTAGTGATCCACGATAGCTCAAACCTGCATGCATCAACCATGACTCTGCAATATCCTCTGGATTAATGTTTCCATACTCAAATTTTATCAATCCTTTTATGTTTCTCCTATTTTTTCCACCTTCTCCACGACGTACTTCTAATACATCTATTTTGCTTCATTGGCTCTCATTTATGGAAAATTTCTATGAGTACCTCTACCACCTTGCCAGCCTTCTCTGTGGCATGACTCACCATGATTATGACACCGTCAAGTATGAAACAATAGAGGATAGAAATATGTCAACACTAAACTTCACCGGAGGTAAACTATAAAGTTCAACCCAACCCATGCAGTACTAATGAGTTTCCTAAGACATAATGAGAAAGGGGGTATTGAAGCACATATAAATCACAACGAACTCCTAGTTGTTTGTAGTAGCAAGGACTCTAGTCTTGGTTCTCCATAATAGTATGCAAATCCCCCATGAAATGCCATAATTCATGTATGAATATTTAATTCAAAAATTTTCCTTAAATTTGATTGTGGTGTAAAATAAGTTGTTTTTAACTAATCCAACCCATTACTAATTGCTTAATATATCTTAACAAATTTAATTATACATAATGATAAATAGATAATGTATAAACTTTAAAGTTAATTTTAATAATAAAATGTGTAATAATATGTCATATATTTTTATAATATAAAAAATTATTTTTTATTTTTTAGAATAACATCATTTTTCAGAAATATTGTATAGTTATAAAATAGAATAAAAAATAAATTAAAATTTTATAAAATATCTAAAAAAAATTAAGTAGATTTATTTTAAGATATAAAATATTCTTTGATAAGGTAAAAAAAATTTAATTCTTGATAATGACTAATAGATGATGTATGAACTTTAAAAATAATTTTAAATCAATTTATTTCTATAATGTAAAGATTCAGGATTTTTTTTTTTAAATATATTCAAAAATTTTAAGACTGTTTTTATATTTGTAAATGATTTTTATTAAATTTGTTTAACAAAATTACTATAGGGATTTTAGGTTTCCGTGGTTTGCAGTGTTTGAAAAGGTATTCGGATGATCCACGGTGGTCATTTTCGTAGTCGACGTTTCGAATCCCAAGCTCGATTCATCATCAGGACATAATATGTTGTAGGAAGTTGCTAATCTGCATAAAAATAGTTAGAGATGCCTTCTCATCTTCTCGTCTTTTCATCTTCTACATCTTCATCCTATGGGAGAAATTGGAGAATTTATAGAACATCATAGTTGAAGTTGAATGTGAAAGGATGAAGATGTAGAAGATGAAAAGACGAGAAGATGAGAAGGCATCTCTAACTATTTTTATGCAGATTAGCAACTTCCTACAACATATTCTGTCCTGATGATGAATCCAGCTTGGGATTCGAAACGTCGACTACGAAAATGACCACCGTGGATCATCCGAATACCTTTTCAAAAATTACTATATTTTAAGAGTGTGCATAATTTTTAAACTAAATTTAAAAGTGCATAAATTGATATATATATTTTTGAGTGTGCATAAATCAATGTTGATTTATTTTTATGTTTTCTTATCTTTTTTATACAATGTAATAATAATTTTCATTTTATAGAAATTTCTTTACTACTTTTAAAATATTTATTTTCAAAGTTATTGTTTTTTTTGGGTTCATTTGCTATTCTTGCTAAATCAAAATCCTTAACTGTAATACTAGATACTAAATTTGAAAGAGTATAGATTTCTTTATTTATCAATATCTACTAATTAAAAAAATGCCTTTATAGTTAGCAAGTGTTCTAAATACCAAGAAAAGCTTGGATGGATTTTCTGATTGAGAGGAGACAACTCCAAATACACTAGTGTATTCGTTTTGCCTTCCATAGCTTCTCCAGATTGGAATAAGTGTTTTTACCTGTCAGCAAAGCGTATTTAACAGTTGGCTTAGGGTGTTCAGGAAGCCTTAAAGCTGTGAGTTGTTTTTTCCATGCTAAATTTAGAAGCGTGCATAATTCTTAACCTTATTTTACAAGTGTACATAAATTGATATATATATTTTTGAGTGTGCATAAATCAATGTTGATTTATTTTTATGTTTTCCAAATTTATGTAGTCTTTTATCTTCTTTATACAATGCCAGAGTAAATTTTCTTTTTATAGAAATTTCTCTACTACTTTTACAATATTTATTTTCAAAGTTATTGGTATTTGTTCATTTATTATTTTTGCTAAATCAAAAACCCTAGCTGTGACAATAAATTTAAATAAAAAAGCCTAACTGTGATACTAAATTAAAAAACCGTGATACTAAATTTAAATAAAAAACCCTAACTGTGATACTAAATTTAAAAGGGTATAGATTTCTTTATTTATCAATATCTACTAGCAATTGTTATAAATGCCAAGAAAAGCTTGGATTTTCTGATTGAGAGGAGACGACTGCAAAGGGTACCCTTTAACAGTTGGCTTAGCGTTCTCAGGAAGCCTTAAAGCTGTGACTTGTTTTTTCCATGCTAAATTTAGAAATCAGAATTTCCAAGTCATAACTGTCATTATCATCTTCAAAGTTGTCCGTTGTTGTTTTGAATTTGAATGATTACTTACCTTGCTAAATTTAGAGAACTGAAATCATAGACATAATTATCATTACCGTCTCCTCTCCTAAAATTCTATGCCGTTAGGTCAAAATCCTCCATTAGCATAGAGATCTATACAGTTTTGTTATATTGCCAAATTCGGCCAGCAAAGGAGGAGAACCAGTTCGATTGGTTATCCATATTTAGTACAATTTACAGTTTTAGGAAGCAGGAATCTTAGCTTTTTAAGCTGGAATCTCTTTCAAAAATCGTTACAAAAGCCAATGATGACGGCATTCTTTATCCCGAACGCAAGACTTTTAATCGGATTCAACCGTTAGGAATTGAATGGTATGTTATATACTGATTCTCTGCATATCCATATAATTGGAGTCAAGTTCTTTTTTTATTTGCAGATGTACATTGTAATTGGAGCTGTTGCAACGTCGGAAATAGCCAACGCGCCGGCGATCTGTGACTGGTTTCCGAGGAGGATTTTTTCTTAATTATGTGGCTATCACCGCGCTGGCATTCGGGCTGGTCCTATGTCGAACCTCGCCAACCACATAATTAAAATTCTCAGCGGACGGCATGTCCCGTGGCCACCACACTCGGCGGCAGATTCTCCTTCGGCTTTCTCATCCAGACTTTAGTGATCGGGTCGAGCCTGCGGTCGGTAAGGAAAAATGGTCTGCTTCCTCCCTGCGCTTCCGTGGGGGAGTCAGCCACGGTGAATTCTTCAGTGAATTCCGATTACGGGCTTGTGGGATTTCTTAGACGACGAGACAGGAGGGCTGAAGGGAAAAGCAAGAACAGGGAGCCCATGCGAAAGTTTTGCGGTGGCATCATGGTCTCTTTTCTCAACATCTACCTGAGAAATGTTTCTGGGGCTTTCAACGACCCAACGACCTTCTTGTTTCTGGGGCCACCCAACTCGTTTGTCTCGGATGTCGAACAGCACGCAGTAGAATCTCTGCTGCGTCGGACAATTTAGAGGATCCCCGCCATTCGAGCAGGACGCCGCGATCATATTTCTTGAAAACGGCCGTTACTGTTAATTGGCTTGGCTTTCAGATCTGTTCTTGGAAACAGATGGTGAGGAATCCCTCTAAATTTATGCGTTGCTTGAGAACCCTGAAAGGACGTGATCCGTGTATCCGAAGTGCAGCAACCCAAACTGAGGGTTTCAACTTGGATCCCTACTCCGACTCGAGTTCTGTGGCATTGGAATGACGGATTACCGACGACGAGGAGATATCTTGATCACGTGGAGATCATCAGGTATGGTTGCTCTTGACTTCGTCTATGCTATTAATATGTCTGGGTTAAAGTTCAATTGGGTTAAATTTTTACGTGAATTTGAAGTCTCAGAAAACTTTGATCGGAAAGGATTTTTCCTATAAGTCGGCCTTAAAAATGAACCATTCGAATCCACTTAGCTTGTTTTTTACCATTAAAATTTCGGCTCTCACATTGAACAGTTATTTTTAACATTTTTAAGCGAACAAAATAATAAACAGTTCGTCCACAAAGAAATTACTGTAAATGCCTGCTTGAAGAATACAAAATATATGGCTGGGTGCATATGTTGTCATATGCGGATTTACATTGGCACCAATTTAAAGGTAATTTGTTAAGGAAATTAGTTATAAGTTTCTGCTATTTTCATTTCCATTTCAATTTCAATGAAATGTGGATTTAGATTGACACCAATTTAAAAGTAATTTGTTAAAGAAATTAGTTATAATTCACAACCTGGGCTGTTGCTAAACGAACAACAACCAAGGAGTATGGCATTGTAGTCTCAAGCATGGAAACAATAATTAACAAAGATTCTTGGCTTTTGAATGCTAAACTGAGAACAATTAAAACGATAACGATAGCATGCGTTGGGTTCAAACCTGGGCAATGGAGGGAAAATGTAGCTTTGACAGTGGTCAAATAAATGGGATATGAAGCACACCAAATATGATGAAGGAAAAATGTAGGCTAGATTTTGGTGGTGTTTCCATCGTGTTTGTGGCCGCAAACCAATGGACTGGGTAACCAACAGCATGCAATGCCCCGAGAGCAACAATGAAAATTTGTATCATAGCATGCAACTAATTTGGGTTTTTCTGGAAGGTAAAAGAGCGGGTTCTGCAATATATCGCTTTGGGTGGAAGATAAGACATAAGTCTGCAATACAAATTAGGCGCTTCATTTGAAATGGGCTTCAAATGGTAAGTCGGACCACGAAGTCAAATAGTCTTCGCATAATCTTCACTCCCTTAAGTCATTGCGAATTAGGAAAGTATAAAATGCTACCTTCAGCGAAGGAACCAATTAAGGCTACCATTGTACCTTTGGCGGTTGGACAGAGGCATGAAAGACCCGATCCTTCCCACCAAGCTCAAGGTTCGATGCCTCTGTCAAGTTGAAGCGTTGTACTCGCCAGGAAGTATTAGTACATCCAACTCAAATTGAAGAGGACAAACTTCTTAACAATAGATGATAGTAAAAAAATTTAACCCCCTGAACTAAAAATCAAAATTAAGTATGATTTTGTTTGTTTGTTGCATTAAGTAATAAAGCACCCCTTCTGTGATTAAACCACAAGAATTATATCCACCGCAATTTTTGAAGAATAACTTTCGGGAGAAAAGAGCTGAGAAAAATTTAGAGAAGGATAAATTATAAGAAGATTCTGTCGACATCTTATAGGCATTTAATGAGCATGGTGACTTTAAAGATTCGATCTTCGGCAAGGCCAGAATATTTTGCCTATATCCTTTAACTTTCATAATTATAGGTCCTTGAATTGCATTTCAACATAGCCCAGCAGTTCTTCATTCTGAATTGATTCCTCACCATGAATCTTTATTCTTAATGTTTTCTAGAAATATATTTAACATCAAATTTAAAATGTTGATTGCACACAGATTTATTCGATTCGTAAGATCTTTCTTTTCTTCATTTGATATCTTATTATATCCTCTATGGTACCATAAAATCTTGGAACAGACTTAGTATTGCTTCCCTTTCTACTTTTGGCAGTTCGCCATGTTATAACTATCTAGTAGTTTAATTTATCTTTTACTCCTAATGTGCCTCAACCCCTCTGCTACTCTGCTGCAATTATGTCTCAATTTCAGTTCACTAAATTCCAAATCTAACACTGAGCTTTTCGACGTCCTCACCAGCGATATAGGGAGGAAGCAAATCCCGATACTCCAACAAATTCTAGAGCACAAGTTCACCAACAACATTCGATAGGAAGCTACGGAGTCAGATTCGTCCCCACCATCATTTAGCTGAACACAAATGATCGTAAAACAAACAAAAAAAATGCTGAAATATTTTTTATAATAGCATCAACGGATCTTATTCATGGATCTCGTGAGTATTGAATATTTTTTTTTATACTTCGTATAGATTGGGGAGTAATATATATTATTTTAATTATAATAAATTTTATTTTTAAATTTGTGAGTATGGATTATTTTTTTTCATAATAAGATCGTCCGTAGATTGGGAAGTAGTGTAGATTTATTTTAATTATAATAAATTTGGTTTTTAAAATTAGTTAATGTGGACTTATTTCTTATCTCATAACTCATTTATAGGGATATCTTCCCATTTTCAATTAAATCTCGATTGTTATTTTTTAATTTTCAATCTAATTTTAATTATTCAAATAATTTAGGAAAATGACTATTTATAATGATAATTTTGTGAAAGTTTTTATTAATTTTAATTATTCAAATAATATAGGAAAATGACTATTTACCATGATAATTTTGTGAAAGTTCAAAACTTTCTAATTGTAAAAAGTTTTGTTTCTATGTAGTTTGTAAATATAAACTTATTATTTAATGTGAATCTATTATTTAATTTTATGTCTATGTCTTTTGTAAATATATTTTAATATATAAATTTATATATCACATTTTACTTGGTAGCAAACCTTTTATGGGTTGATGTACACTATGACTTGAGATAAGAATACCACAACATAAAACTAAAATATAGACATTAGTTTCATTTTCATTTTCAATTAAATCTCGATTGTTATTTTTTAATTTTCAATCTAATTTTAATTATTCAAATAATTTAGGAAAATGACTATTTATAATGATAATTTTGTGAAAGTTTTTATTAATTTTAATTATTCAAATAATATAGGAAAATGACTATTTACCATGATAATTTTGTGAAAGTTCAAAACTTTCTAATTGTAAAAAGTTTTGTTTCTATGTAGTTTGTAAATCTAAACCTATTATTTAATGTGAATCTATTATTTAATTTTATGTCTATGTCTTTTGTAAATATATTTTAATATATAAATTTATATATCACATTTTACTTAGTAGCAAACCTTTTATGGGTTGATGTACACTATGACTTGAGATAAGAATACCACAACATAAAACTAAAATATAGACATTAGTTTCATTTTCATTTTCGTTAGCAAACCATTTTTCTATGTTGATATCACGAAATAAAATATAACCATTAGTTTCGTCCACGATTTAAGACAAACTGTAACTGTCAACATGCCAACTGTGGTAGTGGTAGTAAAGGTCACCAAACCCAGTGTGCCAGCTGGTAAAATATATATATTTATTTTGGTAAAAACTGATCTTAACTAACCTGGAAAATCGATACTTAATTTTTTATATTGTTTTAGTGTGCAGAATTCATGTGTTTGAAAAATGAGTATTTAATTTTTTGAAATTTTTAATTTTTCACATTGTGAAATTTTTATAACTTTTTATTTCTAATTTAAAAATGACAATTTAATTTTTCATGTGTAGATTTTTACCACATGTAAACCTTCTGGTAATTAGTAGGTATGATTAGAAATAATATCACCAATTTTGAATAGATTATTAATTAGATTTGATTTATGTTAGTGAATAAATTTGTTTAAAATAGTGTTAGTAATTGAGTTTGCAAAATATTGATAATTAAATTTGGTTTTCTGCATAAATATTTTATGATGTGATGGTACATTGACATTTTAATTGTAAACTAATAATAAATGTTTCATTGAAATGGATTTTATATATATTATATAATTATATTTTCTTAGATTATAATTTTTATTTTGTTTACTTTTAATGGAGCTAAATGGTTTCGACTTGGTTTCCTTCTCGAGTACTATCCCAGTGAGCTCTTCGAAGGCATTGAGGATTATAAATGCTTGTTTGAAGAGCACTCGTGCATCTGTTGTGATATGTGAGGATTGTAAATGCTTGTTTGAAGAGCACTCGTGCATCTGTTGTGATATGTGAGGATTGTAAATGATTGTTTGAAGAGCACTAGTGCATCTGTTGTGATATGTGGAGGATTGTAAATGCTTGTTTGAAGAGCACTAGTGAATCAATTTAAAGGTAATTTAAAAAGGAAATTAGTTTAGTAATTAGGTCATTTGGTAAGGAAATTAGGTAATTTGGTAAGTTTATGTTATTTCGATTCCATTTCAATTTCAATGAAATCTTGATTTAGATTGATACCAACTGTTAAGGAAATTAGTTATGAGTTTCTGCTATTTCCATTTCAATGAAATGTAGATTTAGATTAACACCAATTTAAAAGTAATTTATTAAGAAAATTAGTGATAACTTTATCTATTTCCACTTCTTTTAAATTTCAATGAAATATGAACATTCATGATATAAGTGGCAAAAGTATAGCTGACCAGATTCTAACTTAGTGTTTATTTAAAATATAGCTGACAAGATTCTAACTTAGTGTTTATCTCGTATGATTTTCATAACCGTCTAAAAAATAAAACAAAAACTCCATGCTACAGGTGACACGTACCGTGACTCTGATTTTTAAGGAGTATAAGAGAATATACTCCTATCTAACACTGGTGTGTGTAGTTCACAAATTCGACATTCCTAAATAATGTTCATGACCAAAATGGCCCATGTCCTCCGATAGCTGAAGTCAAATAGTCTTCGCACAATCCGAAGTAGTCCCCAAATCCTTTCACTCTGTATACACCCAAAATCCTTTCAACTCAGAATTAAATTAGGAAACTGAGAAATTCACCAACAACATTCGATAGGAAGCTACGGAGTCAGATTCGTCCTCACCATCATTTTGCAGAATTGAAATCGTAAATGCAGAACATAAATCGTAAAACAAAAAAATTAAATTCTTAAATATTTTTTATAATAGCATAAGTACATCTCAGTCATGGATCAAGTCAATATTGAATTTTTTTAAGATACTTCGAACATTGGGGAGCAATATAGATTTATTTTAACTATAACAAATTTGGTTTTCAATTTTGTGAGTATTGAAAAGAGTTTTTTTTTTAAGATTCTTCATAGATTGGGTAGTAAGATAGATTTGTTTTGATTATAACAAATTTGGTTTTTTAGATTTGTTATCTCAAAACCCATTCAATAGGTATTTTTTCAATTTTTCATCCAATTTTGATTATTATTTTTCGATTTTCAATCTAATTTTTATTATTCAAATATAATAAAAATGGTCGTGAATTGTTAACTACTCGAGCTAATCCTTCCACACAACAGCAACTTGAATTTGACCTTCCACACAACAGCAACTTGAATTCGAATTCCGATTATAGGATGCAATTCAATTATTTCCCTCTTAACGAGGGTGCCCCACTGATAATAAAAGCAGGGTGCCCCACTTATTCTCCCAACTCTTCTACAGTGTTGTTTAATTTATTCACCCGAGATTTCTTAAACCCAGCAAATTGGTGTCACTCTATCTTGATGATAAAATTTCTTAGATTAAACACTCATTATGCCTCATTCAGTAACTCTCATTCTCCTCGGGCACCTCTCTTCAGCTCTATTTTGAAGTTACCATAGTCTGGAAGATGGTTCGTTATGGATCAGCATTGTCGAAGTTCACCATGGGTTAATTGCCAACAGATCAGCCAAGAATTTGAGCTAATTACCTTTCTTGGAGTTCAACCTCTCCCTCCCCGAACTAAGGCAAGCACAATTAGGTGTCCACGCCAGCAGGAACACATTGCTTATCAGGTTAGTACAGGTCACCAACGTCACCAACCTCAGTGTGACAGGCTAGTAAAATGAATTTTCCCTTAACTGACCTGAAAAATGAGCACTTAATTTTTCTTATTGTTTCACTATTCTGAATTTTATGAGCCTGATAAATGAGCACTTAATTTATTGTTTCACTATGTAGAAATTTTATGATCCCGAAAAATTAGCACTTAACTTATTGTTTCAGTGTGTAGAATTTTATGAAGTTGATAAATGAGCACCTAATTTTGTCATACTGTTTTATTGTGCAGAATTTTATAAGCTTGAAAAATGTTAATTTATTATTTCAGTGTGTAGAATTTTATGAAGTTGATAAATAAGCACTTAATTTTGTCCTGTTGTTTTATGTTGTTTTAATGTTAAGCCTGAAAAATGGGCACTTAATCTTTTTAATGTGTAGTATTTTATGAGTTGCAATTTTTTTGTAATATGCATGTATGATTGTCATTAAAATAACATAAACAATGTGTGATACTTTATTATTTTATTAGAAATAACTTTTTTCATCTTTCATGCTTCTATATTATTGTGAAATTTTTATAACTTGACCATTTAATTTTTCATGTTGTTTTAGTGTATATAATTTTATGACATGTAAATTTTTTGGTAATCAGTAGGTCTGATTAGAAATAACATATCAATTTTTTAAGAAGCTACTAATGGTGTTTTCTTTATGTTAGTAAATAAATTTGTTTTAAATTAGTATTAGTAATTGAGTTTGCAAAATATTGGTAATTAAATTTGATTCAAGCTGGTTTTATGCATATTTTATGATATGATAGTGTATTGAATTTTTTCATTAAGTTTGAAAAATATTAGTAATTGTTTCAATGAAATTGGTTTTATATATTTAGTGCTTTTTTAGATTATAATTTTTATCTTGTTTACTTTTAATGATATTAAATTGTTTTTAATTTTTTTTTTCATGGTTAATATATCTTTCTTTTATATATAAATTTAATTGGAATACCTAAATGAGAATAAGATTGTAGACAATGTTTGTTTTTTATGAATGTTAAATTGTATACATTTTTTGTTTTTTATGGATGCTAAATTGTATACATTTTTCTTATAGTGTTTACATTAGTATGTTGGCCATAGGATTTCTCTTAAAAGTCTTGTGTAGAATGTTTTCAAAGGACCATTTTGGGAAATTGCCTGGAAACAATTTCCTAACTCGGTATCTTGACACATGTGCCTTTTGTTGTAACTGGGAACTGGGACGCCGTTGCGCTAGTAATAGGTGGAGGGAGGTAACTCCCCGAGAAGCCCTCCCAGTACGCCCCAAGTTGGGTGGTCGACCATGTTTACACAAGGTTTTTAAAGTGGTCTAACGAGGGACCCCCCTTTGTTAACACTCTATGCATGCAACCTAGGAGCTAGTATCTCTTTCCATGGTAATTATACCATACACTTGTACCTTATTATAACATTTTTACTTTATAAGGTCCTTATCTACTTTAATCCTATCACTCCTAACCCCTCTAAACCTTAGCTACTTTATCCATTATATCATATGATCCATATAATGTTTAACCCCCTTCTCCCTAACTCCTCAACTATAAACCCCTTTTCTTTAACTTCCCTACTCCTTAAAACCTTGAACCTCATGATCTCTATCTCTTTCTCTCCCCCAACTCCTCGCCTACACGCTACCCCCCATTCAATGCCCCCCTCGACTCTCTCTATCTCTCTCTCTCTCAAACCCCTACTCCTCCACCTACCCATATCTCCCAGCTATGATCTCTCTCTCTTGCTATCCCCTAACACCTCCATGATCTCTATGTGTGATGCACAAACCCTACTCCTAACCTACCAATACTCCACTTCTACCCTTCTCTCTCTCCCCTCCTCCCACCACCTCTCTCATTCTCTCTCTCTTCCCTACTCCTTCCAATAACCTTGGCCCTCATGATCTCTATATCTTTCTCTCCCCCAACCCCCCTCATCCCATTACCACTACTCAACCCCTAGCTCTCTCTCTCTCTCAAACCCCTACTCCTTCCCATCTCTCTCTCATATTCCCCCTAACCATTACCTCCACCCCCTCTATATGTTTTAAAAATGACCTCCCCCGTAGCACTCACTACAAACCCATCTCCCTCTCTCTATATGCACCATTCTCTCTAATTTTCGTCTTCCTCTTCAAATCCATAACCCCTTCAATATCTATATCTTTCTATCCTCCAATCCCTTCCTTTACACTAACCCTAATAGACCCCCCCTCTATTTCTCTCTCTCTCTCTCTCTCTCGCTACTCAACACCCCCCACTGCTCCACATTACCCCTCTCTCTCTCTATACACCCTACTCAACCCAAAAATCTTAACCCTGCTTATCTCTAACACTCTCTTCCCCAACCTACATCCTCCCTCTCTCTTATTCCTACCACTAACCAACCCCCATTTCTCTCTCTCTCTCTCTCTCTCAACACCACCCCATGCTCATCAACTATACCCATCTTCACTCTAATTTCCCTACTCATTCATGAGCCCCTCTCTCTCTCCTAATCAATATGTCTTACTCTCCCCCAACCCCACTCCTCCCTCCTACGGCTAGCCACCCCCCCTCAACTCTCTCTCTCTCTCTCTCTCTCTCTCTCTCTCTCGATCATTTCCCCCCACCTCCCCCATATACCCACCCTTCACTATAATTTCCCTCCTCCTCCCCAATCCCACCCTCCCCCGCAATATACCCACCGTTCACTATAATTTCCCTCTCCCCCCTCCCCCATATACCCACCCTTCACTATATATTCCCTCCCCCCCTCTCTCTCCCAACTCCATTACACCCTCTCTCTCTCTCTTTATCTCTCTATCTCTCTCCCTCATCCTACCTCCAACCTCTACCTCTCTCTATTTATCCTCTCCTTTGACTAGCTTAGTAAAATCCTCTTGCATTCGCTCTCTCCTAAACCCATCCACCTACCGCTAAACCACACCCCTTTCCATCTCCCTCTTTCTCTCTCTACCCCTAACCCTCTCTCTCTCTCTCCCTCTTATTCCTACAAGTAAACACCTCTCTCTCTCTCTCTCTCCCTCTTATTCCTACAACTAAACACCTCTCTCTCCCTCTCTCTCTCTCTCTCTCTCTCTCTCTCTCCTATAACCACCCCTCAGTCTAATTTTGCTTCTCATCCCTAAACCCATAACCCCCTCAATCTCTATCTATTTCTCTCCTCCAACCCCCTCTTCTTCACTATCAATAATCACCCCGCTCTGTCTTTCTCTCTCTACACTCAACATACCGCCACTTCTCCTTAACACCCCCCTTCTCTCTATCCAACCTACTCCTCCCAAAACTCCTAACCCTATTTATCTCTAACACTATCTCACCACAACCCCATCCTCCTCCCACCCCTAATCACCCTCTCTCTCTCTCTGTCTCTCTCTTAACCCCCTACTCCTTCAAATACCCATAACACCCACACCTCTCTCTCTCTCTCTCTCTCTCTCTCTCTCTCTCTCTCCATCTACATCCTAACACCCTCTTGTTTCTTCTCCCACATAGACTCACCCCTACCGCTAATACCCATCTTCCAACTCTCTCTCTCTCTCTCTCACACACACACACACTCACCTCCCTACTCTCACCCCTACCACTAATCCTCCCCCCATCTCTCTCTCTCTCTCTCTCTCTCTCTAACCCTTACTAAAACACCCTCTCACTATCTCTCTCCATTACACCTCTATATATCCATAACCCCCACCCCTTTCTCTCTCCCACAACCCCATAACACCCAACCACTCTCCCTCTTTTTCTCTCAACTTGTAAACCCCTCTCTCTCCCTAACCCCTCCTTTCTTTCTCTCTCTTATTCCTACCACTAGCCATCCTCTCACTCTCTCTCCTACTCCTACAACTAACAACACCCCATCTCTCTCTCATACTCCCCCTAACAATTACCTCCACCCCCTCTATATATTTTATAAACAACCTCGCCCAGAGCACTCACAACAAACCCATCTCTCTCTCTCTATACGCACCCTTCTCTCTAATTTTCCTCTTCCTCTTGAAACCCATAACCCTTTGAATATCTATATCTTTATATCCTCCAATCCCTTCCTTTACACTAACCCTAATAAATCCCCCCTCTCTTTCTCTCTCTCTCTCTCTTGCTACTCAACACCCCGCCCACTCCTCCACATTACCCCTATCTCTCTCTATGCACCCCTATCTTTATCCCCCCTACTCCTCCACCTATCCCTAACCCCCACCCCTTTATCTCTCCCCCAACACCCTATAACCCAACCTCTCTCTCTCTCTCTCTCTCTCTCTCTCTCTCTCACCCCCTAACCATATCCCACCTCTCTCTCACCAACCCTCCCATCTCAATTAGATACTCCTACAACTAACCACCCACTTTCTCTCTAGTTCTCCCTCTAAACACCTAACCCCCCCTTCTCTCCCATATTATACCTAAACTTGACCCCCTCTCTATCTCTATGTATTATAATATGCCCTACCACTAACCTCCCTCAAATGTCTCTCTCTCTCTCTCTGAACCCCATCCTACCCCCTACCACTAACCCCCCTTATCTTTCATAATTGCCCTCCTACTCCCCCCTCTCTCTCCTATCCACTCTCTCTCTATCGCTCTCTACTCCCAACCCACCATTCCTAAACTATACACCCATTCTCTATAAATTACCTACTCCTCCCCAAATCCCTAAACCTATTGGTCTCTTTTACTTTATGTTTTCCTCCCCTAATACCCCCTCCCCACTAAGCCTAATCACCCCCCAGACACTCTGTCTCTCTCTCTCAACTCCCTACCCCTTCAAATACCCATAACACCCACACCTCTCTCTCTCTCTCTCTCTCTCTCTCTCTCTCTCTCTCCATCTACACCCTAACACCCTCTTGTTTCGTCTCTCACATAGACTCACCCCTACCACTAATACCCATCTTACCACTCTCTCTCTCTCACACACACACACTCACCTCCCTACTATAACCCCTACAACTAATCCTCCCCCCCCTCTCTCTCTCTCTTTCCCTCTCTCTCTAACCCTTACTAAAACACCCTCTCATTATCTCTTTCCATTACACCTCTATATATCCATAACCCCCACCCCTTTCTCTCTCCCCCAACCCCATAACACCCAACCACTCTCCCTCTTTTTCTCTCAACCACTAAACCCCTCTCTCTCCCTAACCCCTCCTTTCTTTCTCTCTCTTATTCCTACCACTAGCCATCCTCTCACTCTCTCTCCTACTCCTACAACTAACAACACCGCATCTCTCTCTCATATTCCCCCTAACCATTACCTCCACCCCTTCTATATATTTTAAAAATGACCTCCCCCCACAACACTCACTACAAACCCATCTCTCTCTCTCTATATGCACCCTTCTCTCTAATTTTCGTCTTCCTCTTCAAATCCAAAACCCCTTAAATATCTATATCTTTCTATCCTCCAATCCCTTCCTTTACACTAACCCTAATAAACCCCCCCTCTCTTTCTCTCTCTCTCTCTCTCTCTCTCTCTCTCTCTCGCTACTCAACACCCCCCACTGCTCCACATTACCCCTCTCTCTCTCTATACACCCTACTCAACCCAAAAATACTAACCCTACTTATCTCTAACACTCTCTTCCCCAACCTACATCCTCCCTCTACCCCAGATAACCGCCCTTCTCTCTCTCTCTCTCTCTCTCAACACCATACTAATATACCTACCCCTAACTGACACCCACCTCTCTCTGCTCCCTAGTCCCTAACAACCCCATCACTCTCTAGAAAACACACTCACCCCCTTAATACAACCCCCCACCAATAACCCCCCTACTACTTCTCTCTCTATCCCCCTAACCTGTTTCTCTCTCAAACCCATAATTATCCACCTACCCATAACTAGGATCCTCCTTTCTCTCTCTCTCTCTCTCTCTCTCTCTCTCTCAACACCATACTAATCTACCTACCCCTAACTGACACCCACCTCTCTCTCTCCCCCTAGTCCCTAACAAACCCATCACTCTCTAAAAAACACACTCACACCCTTAATACAACCCCTACCACTAACCCCCCTCCTCCCTCTCTCTCTATTCCCTAGCCTCTTTCTTTCTCAAACCCATAATTATCCACCTACCCATAACTACCATCCTCCTCTCTCTCTCCCTCTCTCTCTCTCTCTCTCTCTAGCACATACACTCCCCTACTCCCACCCCTACCATTAACCCCCTTTTCCCTTCTCTCTCTCCCCATAACTCCCTCCCACAAACACTAACCAGACTCCCTTATCTCTCTCTCTATCTGTATCTCCCACCTTATACCCAATCTTCTCTCTAATTGTCATCCTCCTCTTAGAAATGATAACCCCCTCAAACTCTATTTCTTTCTATTCCCCAAAATCCCTCCTCTCCACTACCGCTAATCACCCCATTCCTCTCTCTCTCTCTCTCTCTCTATCTATCTATCTATCTATCTATCTATCTATTTCACACACACAACCTCCTACTCCTCCATCTATACATAACACCCACCCTTCTCTCTCCATCTACTTCATAACACCTCTCGCTCTTTCTCACCACCTTCTCACACCCCAACCACTAATCTCGGTTCATCTTTTATCTCTCTCACCTCCTCCCCCTACCCCTTATTAAAACCTTCTCTCATTCTATCTCCCCTACTACTCCACCTACCTCTAACCCCCATTCCTTTCTCTCTCCATTTGGCCAATAACACCTACCTTCTCTCCCTCTTTCTCTCCCTACCCCTAACCCCCATCCTCTCTCTTGATCTCCTATTCGAAGCACTAAACACCTTCTCACTCTCTCTACTAATCCTACCACTAACCACCTGCCCCTCTCTCTGTCTCTAACTATTACCAACCCTTTTTCTCAATCTCTTATAATCCACCTCTGATAACTACTAACTGGGCTACCACCTTTGTCTCTCTCTCTCTCTCTCTCCATCCCCCATATACCCACCCTTCACTATAATTTCCCTCCGCTTCCCCAATCCCTTAGTCCCCTATATTTTTATCTCTTTATCTCACAGAACCCCCTCCTGTCCACTACCCCTAATCACCCACCCTCATTATCCCTACCTACTCCTAGCACTAACCACCGCCTTGTGCTCTCACTCTCTGTATCTCTCTCTCACCCTAAACATAACGTCCCCCTCTCTCTATGTTTCTCCTAATCCCCATAATACCTAAAAATAGCTGACCCCCACCAACTCTAGCCCTATGTACCCCCACCTTCATTCCCACCTTTTCCTCTCTCTCTCCCCCTATACTCCTTCCCTTCTCTTTAATTTCCCTCCTCCCCTCGAAACACATAACTCTATCTCTCTCTCTCTCTCTCTCTCTCTCTCTCTCTCTCTCTCTCTCTCTTTCTGTAAGCTTATTATCTCTCCCTAACCTACCTTCTCGCTCTCTTATTCCTACAACTAACCAACCCCCATTTCTCTCTCTCTCTCTCTCTCAATACCACCCCATGCTCATCAACTATACCCATCTTCACTCTAATTTCCCCACTCATTCATGAGCCCCTCTCTCTCTCCTAATCAATATCTCTTACTCTCCCCAAACCCCACTCCTCCCTCCTACAGCTAGCCACCCCCCCTCAACTCTCTCTCTCTCTCTCTCTCTCTATCATTCCCCCCCCACCTCCCCCATATACCCACCCTTCACTATAATTTCCCTCCTCCTCCCCAATCCCACCCTCCCCCCCAATATACCCACCGTTCACTATAATTTCCCTCTCCCCCCTCCCCCATATACCCACCCTTCACTATATATTCCCTCCCCCTCTCTCTCTCCCAACTCCATTACACCCTCTCTCTCTCTCTTTGTCTCTCTATCTCTCTCCCTCATCCTACCTCCAACCTCTACCTCTCTCTATTTCTCCTCTCCTTTGACTAGCTTAGTAAAATCCTCTTGCATTCGCTCTCTCCTAAACCCATCCACCTACCGCTAAACCACACCCCTTTCCATCTCCCTCTTTCTCTCTCTAACCCTAACCCTCTCTCTCTCTCTCCCTCTTATTCCTACAAGTAAACACCTCTCTTTCTCTCTCTCCCTCTTATTCCTACAACTAAACACCTCTCTCTCCCTCTCTCTCTCTCTCTCTCTCTCCTATAACCACCCCTCAGTCTAATTTTCCTTCTCATCCCTAAACCCATAACCCCCTCAATATCTATCTATTTCTCTCCTCCAACCACCTCTTCTTCACTATCAATAATCACCCCCCTCTGTCTTTCTCTCTCTACACTCAACATACCACCACTTCTCCTTAACACCCCCCCTTCTCTCTATCCAACCTACTCCTCCCAAAACTCCTAACCCTATTTATCTCTAACAATATCTCACCACAACCCCATCCTCCTCCGACCCCTAATCACCCTCTCTCTCTCTCTCTCTTAACCCCCTACTCCTTCAAATACCCATAACACCCACACCTCTCTCTCTCTCTCTCTCTCTCTCTCTCTCTCTCTCTCTCCATCTACATCCTAACACGCTCTTGTTTCTTCTCCCACATAGACTCACCCCTACCGCTAATACCCATCTTACAATTCTCTCTCTCTCACTCACACACACACACACACACACACACCCATTCTCTATAAATTACCTACTCCTCCCCAAATCCCTAAACCTATTGGTCTCTTTTACTTTATGTTTTCCTCCCCTAATACCCCCTCCCCACTAAGCCTAATCACCCCCCTGTCTCTCTCTCTCAACTCCCTACTCCTTCAAATACCCATAACACCCACACCTCTCTCTCTCTCTCTCTCTCTCTCTCTCTCTCTCTCTCCATCTACACCCTAACACCCTCTTGTTTTGTCTCTCACATAGACTCACCCCTACCACTAATACCCATCTTACCACTCTCTATCTCTCTCACACACACACTCACCTCCCTACTATAACCCCTACAACTAATCCTCCCCCTCTCTCTCTTTCTCTCTTTCTCTCTCTCTCTAACCCTTACTAAAACACCCTCTCATTATCTCTCTCCATTACACCTCTATATATCCATAACCCCCACCCCTTTCTCTCTCCCCCAACCCAATAACACCCAACCACTCTCCCTCTTTTTCTCTCAAGCACTAAACCCCTCTCTCTCCCTAACCCCTCCTTTCTTTCTCTCTCTTATTCCTACCACTAGCCATCCTCTCACTCTCTCTCCTACTCCTACAACTAACAACATCCCATCTCTCTCTCATATTCCCCCAAACCATTACATCCACCCCCTCTATATATTTTAAAAATGACCTCCCCCGTAGCACTCACTACAAACCCATCTCTCTCTCTCTATATGCACCCTTCTCTCTAATTTTCGTCTTCCTCTTCAAATCCATAACCCCTTCAATATCTATATCTTTCTATCCTCCAATCCCTTCCTTTACACTAACCCTAATAAACCCCCCCTCTCTTTCTCTCTCTCTCTCTCTCTCTCTCGCTACTCAACACCCCCCACTGCTCCACATTACCCCTCTCTCTCTCTATACACCCTACTCATCCCAAAAATCCTAACCCTGCTTATCTCTAACACTCTCTTCCCCAACCTACATCCTCCCTCTACCCAAGATAACCGCCCTTCTCTCTCTCTCTCTCAACACCATACTAATATACCTACCCCTAACTGACACCCACCTCTATCTGCCCCCTAGTCCTTAACAACCCCATCACTCTCTAGAAAACACACTCACCCCCTTAATACAACCCCCACCAGTAACCCCACTCCTACTTCTCTCTCAATCCCATAATTATCCACCTACCCATAACTAGGATCCTCCTCTCTCTCTCTCTCTCTCTCTCTCAACACCATACTAATCTACCTACCCCTAACTGACACCCACCTCTCTCTCTCCCCCTAGTCCCTAACAAACCCATCACTCTCTAAAAAACACACTCACACCCTTAATACAACCCCTACCACTAACCCCCCTCCTCCCTCTCTCTTTATTCCCTAGCCTCTTTCTTTCTCAAACCCATAATTATCCACCTACCCATAACTACCATCCTCCTCTCTCTCTCCCTCGGTCAATAACAGGCCCTCCTCTCTCTCCCTCTCTCTCTCTCTCTCTCTCTCTCTAGCACATACACTCCCCTACTCCCACCCCTACCATTAACCCCCTTTTCCCTTCTCTCTCTCCCCATAACCCCCTCCCATAAACACTAACCAGACTCCCTTATCTCTCTCTCTATCTGTATCTCCCACCTTATACCCAATCTTCTCTCTAATTGTCGTCCTCCTCTTAGAAATGATAACCCCCTCAAACTCTATTTCTTTCTATCCCCCCAAAATCCCTCCTCTCCACTATCGCTAATCACCCCATTCCTCTCTCTCTCTCTCTCTCCTCCTCTCTCTCTCTCTCTCTCTCTCTCTCTCTCTCTATCTATCTATCTATTTCACACACACAACCTCCTACTCCTCCATCTATACATAACACCCACCTCTCTCCATCTACTTCATAACACCTCTCGCTCTTTCTCACCACCTTCTCACACCCCAACCACTAATCCCCGTTCATCTTTTATCTCTCTCACCTCCTCTCCCTACCCCTTATAAAAACCTTCTCTCATTGTATCTCCCCTACTACTCCACCTACCTCTAACCCCCATTCCTTTCTCTCTCCATTGGCCCAATAACACCTACCTTCTCTCCCTCTTTCTCTCCCTACCCCAAACCCCCATCCTCTCTCTTGATCTCCTATTCGAAGCACTAAACACCTTCTCACTCTCTCTACTACTCCTACGACTAACCACCTGCCCCTCTCTCTGTCTCTAACTATTACCAACCCTTTTTCTCAATCTCTTATAATCCACCTCTGATAACCATTAACTAGGCTACCACCTTTGTCTCTCTCTCTCTCCATCCCCCGTATAACCACCCTTCACTATAATTTCCCTCCTCTTCCCCAATCCCTTAGTCCCCTATATTTTTATCTCTTTATCTCACAGAACCCCCTCCTATCCACTACCCCTAATAACCCACCCTCACTATCGCTACCTACTCCTAGCACTAACCACCGCCTTGTACTCTCACTCTATGTATCTCTCTCTCACCCTAAACATAAGGTCCCCCTCTCTCTATGTTTCTCCTAATCCCCATAATACCTAAAAATAACTGAACCCTACCAACTCTATCCCTATGTACCCCCACCTTCGTTCCCACCTTTTCCTCTCTCTCTCCCCCTATACTCCTTCCCTTCTCTTTAATTTCCCTCCTCCCCTCGAAACACATAACTCTCTCTCTCTCTCTCTCTCTCTCTCTCTCTCTCTTTCTGTAAGCTTATTCTCTCTCCCTAACCTACCTTCTCGCTCTCTTATTCCTACCACTAACCAGCCCCCATTTCTCTCTCTCTCTCTCTCAACACCACCCCATGCTCATCAACTATACCCATCTTCACTCTAATTTCCCTACTCATTCATGAGACCCTATCTCTCTCCTAATCAATATCTCTTACTCTCCCCCAACCCCACTCCTACCTCCTACGGCTAGCCACCCCCCCTCAACTCTCTCTCTCTCTCTCTCTCTCTCTCTCTCTCTATCATTCCCCCCAACCTCCCCCATATACCCACCCTTCACTATAATTTCCCTCCTCCTCCCCAATCCCACCCTCCCCCGCAATATACCCACCGTTCACTATAATTTCCCTCTCCCCCCTCCCCCATATACCCACCCTTCACTATATATTCCCTCCCCCCCTCTCTCTCCCAACTCCATTACACCCTCTCTCTCTCTCTTTATCTCTCTATCTCTCTCCCTCATCCTACCTCCAACCTCTACCTCTCTCTATTTCTCCTCTCCTTTGACTATCTTAGTAAAATCCTCTTGCATTCGCTCTCTCCTAAACCCATCCACCTACCGCTAAACCACACCCCTTTCCATCTCCCTCTTTCTCTCTCTACCCCTAACCCTCTCTCTCTCTCTCCCTCTTATTCCTACAAGTAAACACCTCTCTCTCTCTCTCTCTCTCTCTCTCCCTCTTATTCCTACAACTAAACACCTCTCTCTCCCTCTCTCTCTCTCTCTCTCCTATAACCATCCCTCAGTCTAATTTTCCTTCTCATCCCTAAACCTATAACCCCCTCAATCTATATCTATTTCACTCCTCCAACCCCCTCTTCTTCACTATCAATAATAACCCCCCTCTGTCTTTCTCTCTCTACACTCAACATACCGCCACTTCTCCTTAACACCCCCCTTCTCTCTATCCAACCTACTCCTCCCAAAACTCCTAACCCTATTTATCTCTAACACTATCTCACCACAACCCCATCCTCCTCCCACCCCTAATCACCCTCTCTCTCTCTCTCTCTCTTAACCCCCTACTCCTTCAAATACCCATAACACCCACACCTCTCTCTCTCTCTCTCTCTCTCTCTCTCTCTCTCTCTCTCCATCTACATCCTAACACCCTCTTGTTTCTTCTCCCACATAGACTCACCCCTACCGCTAATACCCATCTTACAACTCTCTCTCTCTCACACACACACACACACACACTCACCTCCCTGCTCTCACCCCTACCACTAATCCTCCCCCCATCTCTCTCTCTCTCTCTCTCTCTCTCTCTCTCTAACCCTTACTAAAACACCCTCTCACTATCTAACACCATTACACCTCTATATATCCATAACCCCCACCCCTTTCTCTCTCCCACAACCCCATAACACCCAACCACTCTCCCTCTTTTTCTCTCAACCAGTAAACCCCTCTCTCTCCCTAACCCCTCCTTTCTTTCTCTCTCTTATTCCTACCACTAGCCATCCTCTCACTCTCTCTCCTACTCCTACAACTAACAACACCCCATCTCTCTCTCATACTCCCCCTAACAATTACCTCCACCCCCTCTATATATTTTATAAACAACCTCTCCCAGAGCACTCACAACAAACCCATCTCTCTCTCTCTATACGCACCCTTCTCTCTAATTTTCCTCTTCCTCTTGAAACCCATAACCCTTTGAATATCTATATCTTTATATCCTCCAATCCATTCCTTTACACTAACCCTAATAAACCCCCCCTCTCTTTCTCTCTCTCTCTCTCTTGCTACTCAACACCCCACCCACTCCTCCACATTACCCCTATCTCTCTCTATGCACCCTACTCAACCCAAAAATCCTACCCCTGCTTATCTCAAACACTCTCTTCCCCAACCTACATCCTCCCTCTACCCCAGATAACCCCCTTCTCTCTCTCTCTCTCTCTCTCTCTCTCTGTCTCTCAACACCATACTAATCTACCTACCCCTAACTGACACCTTCCTCTCTCCCCCCCAGTCCCTAACAACCCCATCACTCTCTAAAAAACACACTCACCCCCCTTAATACAACTCCCACCACTAACCCCCCTCCTACTTCTCTCTCTATCCCCTAACCTCTTTCTCTCTCAAACCCATAATTATCCACCTACCCATAACTACCATCCTCCTCTCTCTTTCTCTCTCTCTCTCAACACCAAACTAATCTACCTACCCGTAACAACCCCATCACTCTCTAAAAAACACACTCACACCCTTAATACAACCCCTACCACTAACCCCCCTCCTCCCTCTCTCTCTATCCCCTAACCTCTTTCTCTCTGAAACCCATAATTATCCACCTACCCATAACTACCATCCTCCTCTCTCTCACCCCCTAGTCACTAACAGGCCCTCCACTCTCTCTCTCTCTCTCTCTCTCTCTCTCTCTCGCTCTCTCTCTCTTTAGCACATACACTCCCCTACTCCCACCCCTACCATTAACCCCTTTGCCCCTCTCTCTCTCCCCATAACCTCCTCCCATAAACACTAACTAGACTGCCTTATCTCTCTCTCTGTCCATATCTCCTGCGTTATACTCAATCTTCTCTCTAATTTTCCTCTTCCTCTTGAAACCCATAACCCCTTCAATATTTATATCTTTCTATCCTCCAATCCCTTCCTTTACACTAACCATAATAAACCCCACCCTCTCTATCTCTCTCTCTCTCGCTACTCAACACCCCCCACTCCTCCACATTACCCCTCTCTCTCTCTATACACCCTACTCAACCCAAAAATCCTAACCCTTCTTATCTCTAACACTCTCTTCCCCAACCTACATCATCCCTCTACCGTAGATAACCCCCCTTCTCTCTCTCTCTCTGTCTCTCAACACCATACTAATATACCTACCCCTAACTGACAACCACCTCTCTCTCCCTCCCTAGTCCCTAACAACCCCATCAGTCTCTAAAAAACACACTCACCCCATTAATACAACCCCCACCACTAACCCCCCACCTACCTCTCTCTTTATCCCCTAACCTCTTTCTCTTTCAAACCCATAATTATCCACCTACCCATAACTAGCATCCTCCTCTCTCTCTCTCTCTCAACAACATACTAATCTACCTACCCCTAACTGACACCTGCCTCTCTCTCTCCGCCTAGTCCCTGACAAACCCATCACTCTCTAAAAAACACACTCACACCCTTAATACAACACCTACCAATAACCCACCTCCTCCCTCTTTCTCTATTCCCTAACCTCTCTCTCTCAAATGCATAATTATCCACCTACCCATAACTACCATCCTCCTCTCTCTCTCCCCCTAGTCACTAACAGGCCCTCCTCTCTAGCACATACACTCCCACCCGTACCATTAAACCCCTTTGCCCCTCTCTCTCTTCCCATAACCCCCTCCCATCAACACTAACCAGACTCCCTTATCTCTCTCTCTATCCATATCTCCCATCTTATACCCAATCTTCTCTCTAATTTTCATCCTCCTCCTAGAAACAATAACCCCCCTCAAACTCTATCTCTTTCTCTCCCCCCAAAATCCCTCCTCTCCACTACCGCTAATCACCCCATTCCTCTCTCTCTCTCTCTCTCTCTCTCTCTCTCAAAACCACCCCATGCTCGTCAATTATGCCCATCTTCACTCTAATTTCCCTACTCATTCACGAGCCCCTCTCTCTCTCCTAATCAATATCTCTTACTCTCCTCCAACCTCACTCCTCCCTCCTACCCCTAGCCACCCCCCCTCATCTCTCTCTCTCTCTCTCTCTCTATCATTCCCCCCCACCTCCCCCATATACCCACTCTTCACTATAATTTCCCTTCTCCTCCCCAATCCCACCCTCCCCTGCCATATACCCACCCTTCACTATAATTTCCCTCTCCCCCTCCCCCATATACCAACCCTTCACTATAATTTCCCTCCCCCTCTCTCTCTCCCAACTCCATTACACCCTCTCTCTCTCTCTCTTTTTCTCTCTCTATCTCTCTCTCATCCTACCTCCAACCTCTACCTCTCTCTATTTCTCCCCTCCACTGACTAGCTTACTAAAATCCTCTTGCATTCACTCTCTCCCAAACCCATCCACCTACCGCTAAACCACACCATTTTCAATCTCCCTCTATCTCTCTCTACCCCTAACCCACCTCCTCTCTCTCCCTCTTATTCATACCACTAAACACCTCTCTCTCTATCTCTCTCTCTCTCTCATATATTCACCCTTAAGTCTAACTTTCCTTCTCCTCCCTAACCCATAACCCCCTTAATCTCTATCAATTTCTCTCCTCCAACCCCCTCTTCTCCACTACCAATAATCACCCCTCTCTCTCTTTCTCTCTCTACACTCAACATCCCGCCACTCCTTCTTAACACCCCCCTTCTAACTATCCAAACTACTCCTCCAAAAACTCCTAACCCTGCTTATCTCTAACACTGTCTCCCCACAACTGCATCCTCCTCTGACCCCGAATCACCCTCTCTCTCTCTCTCTCTCTCTCTCTCTCTCTCTCTCTACCCCCTACTCCTTCAAATACCCATAACACCCACACCTCTCTCTCTCTCTCTCCATCTACACCCTAACACCCTCTTGTTTTCTCTCTCACATAGACTCACCCCTATCACTAATACCCATCCTACCACTCTCTCTCTCTCTCACACACACACAAACTCACCTCCCTACTCTCACCCCTGCCACTAATCCTCAACCCATCTCTCTCTCTCTCTCTCTAACCCTTAATAAAACATCCTCTCATTATCTCTCTCCATTACACCTCTATATATCCATAACCCCCACCCCTTTCTCTCTCCCCCAACCCCATAACACCCAACCACTCTGCCTCTTTTTCTCTCAACCAGTAAACCGCTCTCTCTCCCTAACCCCTCCTTTCTTTCTCTCTCTTATTCCTACCACTAGCCATCCTCTCACTCTCTCTCCTACTCCTACAACTAACAACACCCCATCTCTCTCTCATACTCCCCCCTAACCATTACCTCCACCCCCTCTATATATCTTATAATCAACCTCCCCCACAACACTCACCAAAAACCCATCTCTCTCTCTATATATATGCACCCTTCTCTCTAATTTTCCTCTTCCTCTTGAAACGCATAACCCTTTCAGTATCTATATTTTTATATCATCCAATCCCTTCCTTTACACTAACCCCAATAAACCCCCCCTCTCTTTCTCTCTCTCTCTCTCTTGCTACTCAACACCCCCCCACTCCTCCACATTACACCTCTCTCCCTATACACCCTTCTCAACCCAAAAATACTACCCCTGCTAATCTCTAACACTCTCCTCCCCAACCTACATCCTGTTTCTACCCCAGATAACCCCCTTCTCTCTCTCTCTCTCTATACACCATACTAATCTACCTACCCCTAACTGACACAAACCTATCTCCCCCCTAGTACCTAAAAACCCCATCACTCTCTAAAAAATACACTCACCCCCTTAATACAACTCCCACCACTAACCCCCCTCCTACCTCTCTCTCTATACCCTAACCTCTTTCTCTCTCAAACCCATAATTATCCACCTACCCATAACTACCATTCTCATCTCTCTCTCTCTCTCTCTCTCTCTCTCTCTCAACACCATGCTAATCTACCTACCGCTAACTAACACCCACCTCTCTCTCTCTCCATAGTCCCTAACAACCCCATCGCTCTCTAAAAAACACACTCACCCCCCTTAATAAAACCCATACCACTAACCCCCCTCCTCCTTCTCTCTCTATCCCCTAACCTCTTTCTCTCTCAAACCCATAATTATCCACCTACACATAACTACCATCCTCCTCTCACTCTCCCCCTAGTCACGAACAGGCCCTCCTCTCTCTCTCTCTTTAACACATAAGCTCCCCTAATCCCACCCCTACCGTTAACCCCCTTTGCCCCTCTCTCTCTCCCCATAACCCCCTCCCATAAACACTAACCAAACTCCCTTATCTCTCTCTCTCCGTATCTCCCGCCTTATACCCAATCTTCTCTTTAATTTTCATCCGCCTCCTATATATGATAACCCACTCAAACTCTATCTCTTTCTCTCCCCCAAAATCCCTCCTCTCCACTACTGCTAATCACCCCATTCCTCTCTCTCTCTCGCTCTCTCTCTCTCTATCTATCTATTTCACACACACAACCTCTTGCTCCTCCATCTATGCATAACCCCCACCCTTCTCTCTTACTCTACTTCATAACAACTCTTGTTCTTTCTCACCACCTTCTCACACCGCTACCACTAATCCCCCTTCATCTTTTGTCTCTCTCACCTCCTCCCCCTAGCCCTTATTAAAACCTTCTATCATTCTATCTCCCCTACTACTCCACCTACCTCTAGCCCCCATTCCTTTCTCTCTCCATTGACCCAATAACACCTACCTTCTCTCCCTCTTTCTCTCTCTAACCCTAACCCCCATCATTTCTCTTGACCTCCTATTCAAAGCACTAAACACCTCCTCACTCTCTCTCCTACTCCTACCACTAACCACCTGCCCCTCTCTCTCTCTAACTATTACCAACCCTTTTTCTCAATCTCTTATAATCCCCCTCTCACAACCACTAACTAGGCTACCACCTCTCTCTCTCTCTCTCTCTCTCTCTCTCTCTCTCTCTCTCTCCGTCCCCCATATACCCACCCTTTACTATAATTTCTCTCCTCTTCCCCAATCCCTTAGTCCCCTATATTTTTATCTCTTTCTCTCCCCCAACCCCCTCTTCTCCACTACCCCTAATCACCCACCCTCACTATCTCTACTTACTCCTAGCACTAACGACCCCCTTGCACTCTCACTCTATCTATCTCTCTCTCACCCTAAACATAAGGTCCCCCTCTCTCTATGTTTCTCCTAATACCCATAATACCTAAAAATAACTGACACCCACCAACTCCATCCGTATGTACCCCCACCTTTGTTCCCACCTCTTCCTCTCTCTCCCCCTATACTCTTGCCCTTCTCCATGCTACAGGTGACACGTACCGTGACTCTGATTTTTAAGGAGTATAAGAGAATATACTCCTATCTAACACTGGTGTGTGTAGTTCACAAATTCGACATTCCTAAATAATGTTCATGACCAAAATGGCCTATGTCCTCCGATAGCTGAAGTCAAATAGTCTTCGCACAATCCGAAGTAGTCCCCAAATCCTTTCACTCTGTATACACCCCAAATCCTTTCAACTCAAAATTAAATTAGGAAACTGAGAAATTCACCAACAACATTCGATAGGAAGCTACGGAGTCAGATTCGTCCTCACCATCATTTTGCAGAATTGAAATCGTAAATGCAGAACATAAATCGTAAAACAAAAAAATTAAATTCTTAAATATTTTTTATAATAGCATAAGTACATCTCAGTCATGGATCAAGTCAATATTGAATTTTTTTAAGATACTTCGAACATTGGGGAGCAATATAGATTTATTTTAATTATAACAAATTTGGTTTTCAATTTTGTGAGTATTGAAAAGAGTGTTTTTTTTTTAAGATTCTTCATAGATTGCGTAGTAAGATAGATTTGTTTTGATTATAAAAAATTTGGTTTTTTAGATTTGTTATCTCAAAACCCATTCAATAAGTATTTTTTCAAACTTTCATCTAATTTTGATTATTATTTGTCGATTTTCAATCTAATTTTTATTATTCAAATATAATAAAAATGGTCGTGAATTGTTAACTACTCGAGCTAGTCCTTCCACACAACATCAAATTGAATTTGAATTCCGATTATAAGATGCAATTCGATTATTTCCCTCTTAATCAGGGCGCCCCACTGATAATAAAAGCAGGGTGCCCCACTTATTCTCCCAACTCTTCTACAGTGTTCTTTAATTTATTCACCCGAGATTTCTTAAACCCGGCAAATTGGTGTCACTCTATCTTTTCTATCTCGATGATAAAATTTCTTAGATTAAACACGCATTATGCCTCATTCAATAACTCTTATTCTCCTCGGGCACCTCTCTTCAGCTCTATTTTTCTTTCATTTCCATTGTAGTTCGAAGTTACCATAGTCTGGAAGATGGTTCGTTATGGATCAACATTGTCGAAGTTCACCATGGGTTAATTGCCAACAGATCAGCCAAGAATTTGAGCTAATTTTCGCCATGGGTTAATTGTCGAAGTTCACCATGGGTTAATTGCCAACAGTTCAACCTCTCCCTCCCCGAACTAAGGAAAGCTCACAATTAGGTGTCCACGCCAGCAGGAACACATTGCTTATCAGGTTAGTACAGGTCACCAACGTCACCAACCTTAGTGTGACAGGCTAGTAAAATGAATTTTCCTTTAACTGACCTGAAAAATGAGCACTTAATTTTTCTTATTGTTTCACTATTTTGAATTTTATGAGCATGAAAAACTGAAAAATGAGCACTTAATTTATTGTTTCACTACGTAGAAATTTTATGATCCTGAAAAATTAACACTTAATTTATTGTTTCAATGTGTAGAATTTTATGAAGTTGATAAATGAGCACTTAATTTTGTCATACTATTTTATTGTGCAAAATTTTATAAGTTTGAAAAATGTTATTTATTATTTCAATGTGTAGAATTTTATGAAGTTGATAAATAAGCACTTAATTTTGTCATATTGTTTTATGTTGTTTTAATGTTAAGCCTGAAAAACAGGCACTTAATCTTTTTAATGTGTAGTATTTTATGAGTTGCAATTTTTTTTAATATACATGTATGATTATCATTAAAAATAACATAATCAATGTGTGATACTTTACTATTTTATTAGAAATAACTTTGTTCATCCTTCATGCTTCTATATTATTGTGAAATTTTTATAACTTGATCATTTAATTTTTCATGTTGTTTTAGTGTATATAATTTTATGAGATGTAAATTTTTTGGTAATTAGTAGGTATGATTAGAAATAACATATCAATTGTTTAAGAAGCTACTAATGGTGTTTGCTTTATGTTAGTAAATAAATTTGTTTTATATTAGTATTAGTAATTGAGTTTGCAAAGTATTGGTAATTAAATTTGATTCAAGCTGGTTTTATGCATATTTTATGATATGATAGTGTATTGAATTTTTTCATTAAGTTTGAAAAATATTAGTAATTGTTTCAGTGAAAGTGGTTTCATATATTTAGTGTTTTTTTAGATTATAATTTTTATCTTGTTTACTTTTAATGATATTGAATTGTTTTTCATTTTTTTTTTCATGGTTAATATATCTTTCTTTTATATATAAATTTAATTGGAATACTTAAATGAGAATAAGATTGTAGACAATCTTTGTTTTTTATGAATGTTAAAGTGTATACATTTTTTGCTTTTTATGGATGCTAAATTGTATACATTTTTCTTATAGTGTTTACATTAGTATGTTGGCCATAGGATTTCTCTTAAAAGTTGTGTGTAGAATGTTTTCAAAGGACCATTTTGGGAAATTTCCTGGAAATAATTTCCTAACTCAGTATCTTGACACATGTGCCTTTTTTTGTAACTAGGAACTGGGACGTTGTTGCGCTAGTAATAGGTGGAGGGAGGTAACTCCTCGAGAAGCCCTCCCAGTACGCCCCAAGTCGGGTGGTCAACCATATTTACACAAGGTTTTTAAAGTGGTCTAACGAGGGACCTCCTTTGTTAACACTCTATGCATGCAACCTAGTAGCTAGTATCTCTTTCCATGGTAATTATACCATACACTTGTACCTTATTATAACATTTTTACTTTATAAGGTCCTTACCTACTTTAATCCTATGACTCCTAACCCCTCTAAACCTTAGCTACTTTTTCCATTATATCATATGATCCATATAATGTTTAAAAACTACCTCTTAGAACATAACATTTATAAATCCTACTAGTTTTAAATTTTATAGGTCCTAAACCCTTGAAAATTTAAACCTGTGTAAGCCTCGTGGCCCTTAATATTAAACCTTTACTCATTTATAACCCCCCCTTCTATTCACTATAAATATTATGAACATTAACACCAAAAACCTATAACTCTAAACTACAGCCCCACTTCACAACTATATCCCCCTTCTCTCTAACTATCCTACTCCTCCCCAAACTCCTAAATCTCATTATCTCTATCCCTTTCTCTCCCCCGAAATCTCTCCTCCCCCCTAAACTTAATCACCCACCCTACCCCTAACCAACACCCCCCCTCTCTCTCCCCTTACTCCCTAACACCGCCTCTTCTCTCTAATTTCCATCCTCCTCCCAAAACCCCTAGCCCCCTCGATATCTATTGCTTTCTTTCCCCTAACCCCCCTCTTAAACACTACCCTTAATCACCCTCTCTCTATCTCTCACCCCTCTTCTCTCTAACTTCCCTCCTCCTCCCTGAACCCTTAAACTCATCATCTTTATATATTTATCTATCAAAAACCCCATCCTACCCCTACTCATACTCACCCCCTCATATCTCCCTCTCTCTCTCTCTCTACCCCTAACCTATCTTACCCTACTAATAAGCCCTTATCTCTCTCCCTAATCCCTCTCCTACTGCCCTTACCCTTAACTCCCTATGTATCTCACCTAATCCCCATTCCTCTCTCTCTCTCTCTCTCTCTCTACCCCACACCCACCTCTACCTCCACCTACCACTAACCCCCTCCCCTTTATCTCTCCCCAAAACCCCTATCACCTACTCTCTCTCTCTCCTAAACCCCCCCTCTACCACTAGAAAAAACCCCACCATCTATTTTTTTCTATATTTATCTCTCTACCCCTAACCTTCCTACTTATTGTCCCTCTATCCCTACCCCCCTCCTTCTCTCCCTACCCCCAACACCCCACTCCTCACACCCTACCCCAAATCACTCTCTCTCGCTCTCTCTCTCTCAACCCCTTACTCCTCCACCTACCCATATCTCCCAGCTATGATCTCCCTCTCCTGCCACCCATTCACACCCCCTTGATCTCTCTCTCTAATGCACAACCCCTACTCCTAACCTACCACTAATCCACTTATACCCTTCTTTCTCTCCGCTCCTCCCACCACCTCTCTCATTCTCTCTCTCTCTTCCCTACTCCTTCCAATAACCTTGTCCCTCATGATCTCTATCTCTTTCTCTCCCCAAACCCCCCTCATCCCCTTAACCCTAGTCAACCCCCTAGATCTCTCTCTCTTTCTTTGAAACCCCTACTCCTCCACCTACCCATAAATCCCATTTCTCTCTCTCCTACTACCTAAAACCCCAATGATCTCTCTCTCTCTCTCTCTCTCTCTCTCTCTCTCTCTCTCTCTCTCTTTGACATAGACCTCATGTTCCCACCATTCAATAAACCACCCTCCTCCCCCTAAGCCTTAGTTACCCACTCTCTCACTCTCTCTCCCCCTTACTCCTCCACCTATCCCAAAATCCCACCCCTTTATCTCTCCCTAACACCCTATAACCCAACCTCTCTCTCTCTCTCTCTCTCTCTCTCTCTCTCTCTCTCTCTCTCTCTCGCTAACCCTAACCCACTTCTCTCTCACCAACCCTCCCATATCACTTTCATACTCCTACAACTAACCACCCTATTTCTCTCTATTTCTCCCTCTAAACCCCTAACCCCCCCTTTCTCTCCACAATTATACCTAACCTTGACCCCCTCTCTATCTCTATCTATTATAATATGCCCTACCACTAACATCCCCCAAAGGTCTCTCTCTCTCTCTCTCTCTAAACCCCATCCTACCCCCTACCCTTAAAACCAGTTTATCTCTCATAACCACCCTCCTACTGCTCCTACCCCTATCCCCCCCCCCCACTCTCTCTATCTCTATCTCTCCTCCCAACTCCCCACTCCTAAACTATACCCCCATTATCTCTAAATTACTCCTCCCCAAACTCCTAAACCTATTGGTCTCTTTTACTTTATGTTTTTCTCCCCAATCACCCACTCACCACTAACCCGAATCACCCCCCCTCCCCCGCGACTTTTTGTCTGTCTCTCTCAACCACCTACTCCTTTAGATACCCATAACTCCCACACCTCTCTCTCTCTCTCTCTCTACACCCTAACACCCTCTTGTTTTCTCTAACATAGACTCACCCCCATACTCTCACCCATACCAGTAATACCCATCTTACCACTCTCTCTCTCTCTCACACACACTCACCTACTTACTCTCACCCCTACCACTAATCCTCCCCCCATCTCTCTCTCTCCTTAACCCTTAATAAAACACCCTCTGATTATCTCCCTCCATTACACCTCTATAAATACCTAACCCCCACCCCTTTCTCTCTCCCCCAACCCCATAACACCCTCCCACTCTCCCTATTTTTCCCTCTACCACTAAACCCCTCTCTCTCGCTAACCCCTCCTATCTTTCTCTTTCCTATTCATACCACTAACCATCCTCTCACTCTCTCTCCTACTCCTACAACTAAAAACACCACATCTCTCTCTCATATTCCCCCTAACCATTACCTCTCTCTCTCTCTACTCAACACCCCCCCACTCCTCTACAACATCCCTCTTCTCTCTATACACCCTACTCCACCAAAAAATCGTAACCCTACTTATCTCTAATACTCTCTTCCCCAATCTACATCCTCTGTCTACCCCTAATAACCTCTCTCTCTCTCTCTCTCAACACCATACTAATCCACTTACGCTTAACTAACACTCGTCTCTCTCTCCTCTTAGTCCCTAGCAACCCCATATCTCACTAACAAACACACTCACCCCCCTACTCCCACCCCTACCATTAACCCTAGTTGCCCTTCTCTCTCTCCCCATAACCCCCTTCCCTCAACACTAACTCAACTCCCTTATCTCTCTCTCTATCCCTATCTCTCACCTTATACCCAATCTTCTCTCTAATTTTCCTCCTCCTGTTAGAAACAATAACCCCGTCAATCTCAATCTCTTTCTTTCCCCAAAAATCCCTCCTCTCCACTATCGCTAATCACCCCATTCCTCTCTCTCTCTCTCTCTCTCTCTCTCACCTCCTCCCCCTAACCCTTATTAAAACGTTCTCTCATTCTCTCTCCCCTACTACTCCACCTAGCTCTAACCCCCATTCCTTTCTCTCTCCATCGACCCAATAAAACCTACCTTCTTTGCCTCTTTCTCTCTCTACCCATAACCCCCATCCTCTCTCTCACTCTCCTATTCGAAGCACTAAACACCTTTTCACTCTCTCTCCTACTCCTACCACTAACCACTTACCCCTCTCTCTCTCTAACTATTACCAACCCTTTTTCTCTATCTTTTATAATCCCCCTCTCACAACCACTAACTAGGCTATCACCTATCTCTCTCTCCCTCTCTCTCTCTCTCTCTCCCCCCCCTTCCCCCATATACCCACCCTTCACTATAATTTCCCTCCTCCGTCCCAATCCTTTAATCCCCTATATTTTTATCTCTTTCTCTCCCCCAACCCCCTCCTCTCCACTACCCCTAATCACCCACCCTCTCTATATCTACCCTACTCCTAGCACTAAACACCCCCTTGCAATCTCTCTCTCTCTCTATACATAAGGTCCCCCTATCTCTATGTTTCTCCTAATCCCCATAATACCTAAAAATATTTGACCCCCACTAAGTCTATCCCTATGTAACCGCACCTTCATGCCAAACTCTTCCTCTCTCTCTCCCCCTATACTCCTTCCCTTCTCTTTAATTTCCCTCCTCCCCCCAAAACACATAAATCTCTCTCTCTCTCTCTCTCTCTCTCTCTCTCTCTCTCTCTCTCTCTTTAAGACTATTCTCTCTCCCTAACCTAGATTCTCACTCTCCTATTCCTACCACTAACCAACCCTCATTTCTCTCTCTATCTCTCACATAACACCACCCCATGATCATCAACTATACCCACCTTCACTCTAATGTCCCTACTCATTCAAAAAACCCTCACTTTCCTGATCAATATCTCTTACTCTCCCCCAACCCCACTCCTCCATCCTACCCCTAGCCACCCCCCCCTCAACTCTCTCTCTCTCTCTCTCCCCCCCCCCCCCACCTCCCCAATATACCCACCCTTCACTATAATTTCCCTCCTCCTCCCCAATCCCCCTATCTCTACTCACCCTCCCCCATATACCCATTATTCACTATAATTTCCCTCCCCCCCCTCCCCCATATACCCACCCTTCACTCTAATTTCCTTCCCTCTCTCTCTCTCTCCCAACTCCATTACACCCTCTCTCTCTTGTTATCTCTCTATCTCTCTCTCTCATCCTACCTCCCACCTCTACCTCTCTCTATTTTGCCTCTCCTCCCACTAGCTTACTATGACCCTCTTTCATTCATTCCTTCCAAAACCCCTCCACCTACCGCTAAACCACACCCCTTTCTATCTTCCTCTTTCTTTCTCTACCCCTAACCCCCATCCTCTCTCTCCCTCTTATTCCTACCACTAAACACCTCTCTCTCTCTCTCTCTCTAACCTAATCCCCCCTATACCACTAAAAAGCACCCCAATATCTCTATCTTTCGATATTTATCTCTCTCTACCCCTAACCTCCCTAATCCTCATCCCTCTATCCCTACCCCCAACTCCCCACTCGTCACACCCTACCCGAAATCGATCTCTCTCTCTCTCTCTATCTATAATTGTAACCCCCCTATTTCTCTCTCAAACCTCCCTCCTACCAAATGTACCCCTAACCCCCCCCTCTGTCTCTTAATACCCCCACTAACACTTCTTTATCTCTCTTTAACTCTCCCCTAACTCCTCAACTATAACCCCCTTCTATTTAACTTCCCTACTCCTAACAACCTTGAACCTCATGATCTCTATCTCTTTCTCTCCCCCAACCCCTCACCTACACACTACCCCCACTCAATGCCCCCCTAAACTCTCTCTGTCTCTCTCTCTCTCAAACCCCTACTCCTCCACCTACCCATATCTCCCAGCTATGATCTCTCTCTTTTACTATCCCCTAACACCTCCATGATCTCTCTTTGTGATGCACAACCCCTACTCCTAACCTACCACTAATCGAATTCTACCCTTCTCTCTCTCCCCTCCTCCCACCACCTCTCTAATTCCCTCTCTCTTCCCTACTCCTTCCAATAACCTTGGCCTTCATGATCTCTATCTCTTTCTCTCCCACAACCCCCCTCATTCCATTATCATTAGTCAACCCCCTAGATCTCTCTCTCTCTCCCTCAAACCTCTACTCCTCCACCTTCCCATAAATCCCACTCCTCGCTCTCCTACTACCTAACACCCTAATGATCTCTCTCTCTCTCTCTCCCTCTCTCTGACACACACCTCATGTTCCCACCCTTCCACTAACCCACCTCCTAGCCTTCTCTCTCTCCCCTCTTCCCCCTAAGCCTTAGTTACACACTCTCTCACTCTTTATCTTCCCTACTCCTCAACCTATCCCCACCCCCCACCCCTTTATCTCTCCATCGACACCCTATAACCCAACCTCTCTCTCTCTCTCTAGCCCTAACCCACCTCTCTCTCACCAACCCGCCCATCTCAATTTAATACTCCTACAACTAACCAACCAATTTCTCTCTAGTTCTCCCACTAAACCCCTAACCAACCATTCTCTCCCATATTATAGCTAACCTTGACCCCCTCTCTATCTCCATCTATTATAATATGCCCTACCACTAACCTCCCTCAAAGGTCTCTCTCTCTCTCTCTCTCTCTCTCTCAACCCCATCCTACCCCCTACAACTAACCCCCCCTTTATCTTTCATAACCACCCTCCTAATCCCCCTACTCCTAATCCCCCCTCTCTCTCTCCTATCCTCTCTCTATCTATTGCTCTCTACTCCCAACCCCCCACTCCTAAACTATACACCCATTCTCTCTAAATTACCTACTCCTCCCCAAATCCATAAACCTATTAGTCTTTTTTACTTTATGTTTTTCTCCCATAATACCCCCTCCACACTAATCCTAATGACCCACCCCCCCAACTCTCTATCTCTCTCTCTCAACCCCCTACTCCTTCAAATACCCATAACACCCACACCTCTCTCTCTCTCTCTCCACGTACACCCTAACACCCTCCTGTTTCCTCTCTCACATAAAGTCACCCCTACAACTAATACCCACATTGCCACACTCTCTCTCTATCACACACACACACACTCACCTCCCTACTCTCACCCCTACCACTAATCCTCCCCCCATCTCTCTCTCTCTCTCTCTCTCTCTCTCTCCATCTCTAACTCGCTCGCTCTCTCTCTCTCTCTAACACTTACTAAAACACCCTCTCATTATCTCTCTCAATTACACATCTATATATCCCTCACCCCCACCCCTTTCTCTCTCCCCCAACCGCATAACACCCAACCACTCTCCCTCTTTTTCTCTCAACCACTAAACCCCACTCTCTCCCTAACCCCTCCTTTCTTTCTCTCTCTTATTCCTACCACTAGCCATCATCTCACTCTCTCTCCTACTCCTACAACTAACAACACCCCATCTCTCTCTCATATTCCCCCTAACCATTACCTCCACCCCTTCTATATATTTTATAAACAACCTCCCCTGGAGAACTCACCACAAACCCATCTCTCTCTCTCTATACGCACACTTCTCTCTAATTTTCCTATTCCACTTGAAACCCATAACCCCTTCAATATCGACATCTTTCTATCCTCCAATCCCTTCCTCTACACTAACCCTAATAAACCCCCCCCCCCTCTCTCTCTCTCGCTACTCAACACCCCCCCCTCTCCTCCACATTACCCCTCTCTCTCTCTATACACCCTACTCAACCCAAAATTCCTAACCCTTCTTATCTCTAACACTCTCTTCCCCAACCTACATCCTCCCTCTACCCCAGATAACCCCCTTTCTCTCTCTCTCTCTCTCTCTCTCTCTCTCTCTCTCTCTTTATCACTCTCTCTCTCTCTCTCACTCTCTCTCTCTCTCTCTCTCTCTCTCTCTCTCTCTCCTCTCAACACCATACTAATCTACCTACCCCTAACTGACACTCAGCTCTCTCTCTCCCCCTAGTCCTTAACAAACCCATCACTCTCTAAAAAACAAACTCACCCCCTTAATACAACCCATACAACTAACCCCCCTCCTCCCTCTCTCTCTATCCCCTAACCTCTTTCTCTCTCAAACCCATAATTATCCACCTACCCATAACCATCCTCCTCCTCTCTCTCTCTCTCTCTCTCTCAACACCATACTAATCTACCTACCCCTAAGTGACACCCGCCTCTCTCTCTCCCCCTAGTCCCTAAAAACCCCATCACTCTCTAAAAAACACACTCACCCCCTTAATACAACCCCTACCACTAACCCCTCTCCTCCCTCTCTCTCTATCCCGTAACCTCTTTCTCTCTCAAACCCATAACTACCATCCTCCTCTCTCTCTCCCCCTCGTCACTAACAGGCCCTCCTCTCTCACTCTCTCTAGCACATACACTCCCCTACTGCCACCCCCTACCATTAACCCCCCTCCCATAAACACAAACCAGACTCCCTTATCCCTCTCTCTATCTGTATCTCGTGCCTTATATGCAATCTTCTCTCTAATTTTTGTCCTCCTACTAGAAACAATAACCCTCTCAAACTCTATCTCTTTGTCTCCCCTAAAATCCCTCCTCTCCACTACCGCTAATCACCCCATTCCACTCTCTCTCTCTCTCTACCTATCTATCTATCTATTTCACACACACAACCTCCTGCTCCTCCATCTATACATAACCCCCACCCTTCTCTCTCCCTCTACTTCATAACACCTCTCACTCTTTCTCACGACCTTCTCACACCCCTACCACTAATCCTCCTTCATCTTTTGTCTCTCTGACCTCCTCCCCCTAACCCTTATTAAAACTTTCTCTTGTTTTATCTCCACTACTACTCCACCTACCTCTAACCCCCATTCCTTTCTCTCTCCATTGACACAATAACACCTACCTTCTCTTCCTCTTTCTCTCTCTACTCCTAACCCCCATTCTCTCTCTTGATCTCCTATTCGAAGCACTAAACACCTCGTCACTCTCTCTCCTACTCCTACCACTAACCACATGCCCCTCTTTATCTCTAACTATTACCAACCCTTTTTCTCAATCTATTATAATCCCCCTCTCACCACCATGAACTAGGATACCACCTCTCTCTCTCTCTCTCCATCCCCCATATACCACCCTACACTATAATTTCCCTCCTCTTCCCCAATCCCTTAGTCCCCTATATTTTTATCTCTTTCTCTCCCCCAAACCCCTCTCTCCACTACCCCTAATCACCAACCCTCACTATCTCTACCTACTCCTGGCACTAACCACACCCTTGCACTCTCACTCTATCTATCTCTCTCTCACCCTAAACATAAGGTCCCCCTCTCTCTATGTTTCTCCGAATCCCCATAATACCTAAAAATAACTGACCCCCACCAACTCTATCCCCATGTACCCCCACCTTCGTTCCCACCTCTTCCTCTCTCTCTCCCCGTATACTCCTGCCCTTCTCTTTAATTTCCCTACTCCCATCAAAACACATAACTCTCTCTAATTTCCCTCCCTCTCCCCCTATACTCCTCTCTTCACTATAATTTCCCTCCCTCTTTCTCTCTCATTATCTCTCTATCTCTCTCTCTCATGCTACCTCCCACCTCTAGCTCTGTTTGTTTATCCTCTCCTCCCACTAGCTTACTATAACACTCTTTCATTCACTCCTTCCCAAACCCCTCCAGATACCTCTAAATCACACCTATTTCTATCTTCCCCTTTCTCCATCAACCCCTAACCCCCCCTCCCCTCTCTCCCTCTTATTCCTACAACTAAACACCTCTCTCTCTCTCTCTCTCTCTAATATAATCCCCCATATACCACTAAAAAACACCCCAATATCTCTATCTTTCTATATTTATCTCTCTCTACCCCTAACCTCCCTAATCCTCATCCCTCTATCCCTACCCCCAACTCCCCACTCCTCACACCCTCCCAGAAATCCCTCTCTCTCTCTTGATCTGTAATTGTAACCCCCCTATTTCACTCTCTAACCTCCCTCCTAACAAATGTACCCCTAATCCCCCCCTCTCTCTCTTAATACCCCCACTACCACTTCTTTATCTCTCTTTAACTCTCCACTAACTCCTCAACTATAACCCCCTTCTCTTTAACTTCCCTACTCCTAAAAATCTTGAACCTCATGATCTCTATCTCTTTCTCTCCCCCAACCCCTCGCCTACATGCTACCCCCAGTCAATGCCACCCTCGACTCTCTCTGTATTTCTCTCTCTCAAACCCCTACTCCTCCACCTACCCATATCTCCTAGCTATGATCTCTCTCTCTTGCTATCCCCTAACACCTCCATGATCTCTCTATGTGATGCACAAACCCTACTCCTAACCTACCACTAATCAACTTCTACCCTTCTCTCTCTCCTCTCCTCCCACCACCTCTCTCATTATCTATCTCTTCCCTAATCCTTCCAATAACCCTGGCCCTCATGATCTCTATCTCTTTCTTTCCCCCAACCCCCCCTCATCCGGTTACCATTTGTCAACCCCCAGATCTCTCTCTCTCTCTCCCTCAAAACTCTACTCCTCCACCTTCCCATAAATACCACTCCTCTCTCTCCTACTACCTAACACCCCAATGATCTCTCTCTCTCTCTCCCTTTCTCTGACACACATCTCATGTTCCCACCCTTCCACTAACCCCCCCTCATCCCCTTCTCTCCCTCCCCTCCTACCCTTAAGCCTTAGTTACACACTCTCTCATTCTTTATCCCCCCTACTCCTCCACCTATCCCAACCCCCACCCCTTTATCTCTCCCCCAACACCCTATAACCCAACCTCTCTCTCTCTCTCTCTCTCTCTCTCTCTCTCTCTCTCTCTAACCCTAACCCACCTCTCTCTCACCAACCCTTCCATATTAATTTAATACTCCTACAACTAACCACCCACTTTCTCTCTAGTTCTCCCTCTAAACCCCTAACCCCCTTTTCTCTCCCATATTATACCTAACCTTGACCCCCTCTCTATCTCTATCTATTATAATATGCCCTACCACTAACCTCCCTCAAAGGTCTCTCTCTCTCTCTCTCTCTCTCTCTAAACCCATCCTACCCACTACCACTAACCCTCCTTTATCTCTCATAACCACCATCCTACTCCGCCTACCCCTAATCCCCCCTCTCTCTCCTATCCTCTCTCTCTATCACTCTTTACTCCCAACCCCCCCACTCCTAAACTATACACCCATTCTCTCTAAATTACCTACTCCTCCCCAAATCCCTAAACCTATTGGTATCTTTTACTTTATGTTTTTCTCCCATAATACCCCCACCCCACTAAGCCTAATCATTCCCCCCGACTCTTTATCTCTCTCTCTCAACCCCCTACTCCTTCAAATACCCATACCACCCACACCTCTCTCTCTCTCTCTCTCCATCTATACCCTAACACTAATACCCATCTTACAACACTCTCTCTCTCCCTCACACACATACACACTCACCTCCCTACTCTCACCCCTACCACTAATCCTCCCCCCATCTCTCTCTCTCTCTCTCTCTCTCTCTCTCTCTCTCTCTCTCTCTCTCTCCGTCTCTTGCTTGATCACTCTATCTCTCTCTTGAACCCTTACTAAAACACCCTCTCATTATATCTCTCCATTACACCTCTATATATCCCTAACCCCCACCCCTTTCTCTCTCCCCCAACCACTCTCCCTCTTTTTCTCTGAACCACTAAACCCCTCTCTCTCCCTAACCCCTCCTTTCTTTCTCAATCTTATTCCTACCACTAGCCATCCTCTCACTCTCCCTCCTACTCATACAACTAACAACACCCCATCTCTCTTTCATATTCCCCCTAACCATTACCTCCACCCCCTCTATATATTTTATAAACAACCTCCCCTAGAGCACTCACCGCAAACCCATCTCTCTCTCTATATATATGCACCCTTCTCTCTATTTTTCCTCTTCCTCTTGAAACCCATAACCCCTTCAATATCTATATCTTTCTATCCTCCAATCCCTTCCTCTACACTAACCCTAATAAACCCCCCCTCTCTATCTATCTCTCTCTCTCGCTACTCAACACCCCCCCACTCCTCCACATTACCCCTCTTCTCTCTATACACTCTACTCAACACAAAAATCCTTACCCTACTTATCTCTAACACTCTCTTCCCCAACCTACATCCTCCCTCTACCCAAGATAACCGCCCTTCTCTCTCTCTCTCTCTCTCTCAACACCATACTAATCTACCTCCCCCTAATTGACACCTGCCTCTCTCTCTCGCCCTAGTCCCTAACAACCCCATGACTCTCTAAAAAACACACTCACCCCCTTAATCTAACCTAGACCACTAAATCCCTTCCTCCCTCTCTCACTATCCCCTATCCTCTTTCTCTCTTAAACACATAATTATCCACCTACTCATAACTACCATCCTCCTCTATCTCTCTCTCTCTCTCACTCTCTCCCTCTCTCTCTCTCTCAAAACCATACTAATCTACCTACCCCTAACTCACACCTGCCTCTCTCTCTACCCCTAGTCCTTATCAACCCCATCACTCTCTAAAAAATACACTTACCCCCTTAATACAACCCCTACCACTAACCACCCTCCTCCCTTTCTCTCTATCCCCTAACCTCTTTCTCTCTCAAACCCATAATTATCCACCTACCCATAACTACCATCCTCCTCTCTCTCTCCCCCTAGTCACTAAGAGGCCCTCCTCTCTCTCTCTCTCTCTTTAGCACATACTCCCACCCCTACCATTAACCCCCTTTTCCCCTCTCTCTCTCCCCATAACCCCCTCTCATAAACACTAACCAGACTCCCTTATCTCTCTCTCTATCTGTATTTCCCGCCTTATACCCAATCTTCTCTCTAATTTTTGTCCTCCTCCTAGAAACGATAACCCCCTCAAAATCTATCTCTTTCTATGCCCCAAAATCCCTCCTCTCCACTACTGCTAATCACCCCATTCCTCTCTCTCTCTCTCTCTCTCTCTCTCTGTGTGTGTGTCTATCTATCTATCTATTTCACACACACAACCTCCTGCTCCTCCATCTATACATAACCCACACCCTTCTCTCTCCCTCTACTCAATAACACCTCTCGCTCTTTGTCACCACCTTCTCACACCCCTACCACTAATCCCCCTTCATCTTCTGTCTCTCTCACCTCCTCCCCCTAACCCTTATTAAAACTTTCTCTCATTCTATCTCCCCTACTACTCCACCTACCTCTAACCCCCATTCCTTTCTCTCTCCATTGACCCAATAACACCTACCTTCTCTCCCTCTTTCTCTCTCTACCCCTTACCCCCATGCTCTCTCTTTATCTCCTATTCGAAGTACTAAACACCTCCTCACTCTCTCTCCTACTCCTACCACTAACCACCTTCTCTCTCTCTCTCTCTAACTATTACCAACCCTTTTTCTAAATCTCTTATAATCCCCCTCTCACAACCACTAACTAGGATACCACCTCTCTCTCTCTCTCTCTCTCCATCCCCCATAAACCCACCCTTCACGATAATTTCCCTCCTCTTCCCCAATCCCTTAGTCCCCTATATTTTTGTCTCTTTCTCTCCCCCAACCCCCTCCTCTCCACTAGCCCTAATCATCCACCCTCACTATCTCTACCTACTCCTAGCACTAACCACCCCTGTGCACTCTCACTCTATCTATCTCTCTCTCAGCCTAGACATAAGGTCCCCCTCTCTCTATGTTTCTCCTAATGCCCATAATACCTAAAAATAACTGACCCCCACCAACTCTATCCCTATGTACCCCCACCTTTGTTCCCACCTCTTCCTCTCTCTCTCCCCCTATACTCCTGCCCTTCTCTTTAATTTCCCTCCTCCCCTCAAATCACATAACTCTCTCTCTCTCTCTCAAAGCCTATTCTCTCTCCCTAACCTACCTTCTCACTCTCCTATTCCTACCACTAACCAACCTCCATTTCTCTCTCTCTCTCTCTCTCTCTCTCTCTCTCTCTCTCTCTCTCTCTCAACACCACCCCATGCTCATTAACTATACCCATCTTCACTCTAGCAACCATGAGTGTAAAAAAAGGAAAATTAACATGAGGAATAAAATAAAAGAGATAGAAATATCTGAAGGTTGCAGCAATAAATGTTAGGAATTAGACATAGGTCTTTCCCATGACTTGATTCCAAGAAAACTCTTTATTCAAAAAGAAATTTGTCCACTCACCAAAATAGGCGCATTAATGAAATGTGAGGCAAGGAAAAGAATCTAGGCTCGGATCTACTCTCCTGGAGCAGTCCCATAATATATGTAAGTTACCTAATTGGTCTAAGGAGGTTACTGATGCTTTATCCTAACTAAAACACTGTATTCAACTAAGCGATGGACAAGATCACTTATTTAAAAGGATCACCCATCTTATGCAATTCTCTTATTCATTATAATGGCACGATTTGCAGTGATCAATGGCCTTTCGACTTAATAAACATTGGGGCTACGTTCCAATGGGAAATGGATGTTGATTTTATAGGTCTCATTAACCATGTTGTTGTTGTCTATTTAGATGATGTCACCGTCTTTTCGAAACTTAGATCTGATCACATCTCACATCTTCGAAAATTTTTCAAATGTTGTAGGAAATTTGGTATTTCCCTATACCCTAAACAAAATATCTTTGCTATCACTTAGGGCATTCTCATATTTATTTTAGCATCGAAGGATGGGATCATGATTGATCCATAGTGGACAAAGGATATATCCAAGACTACCTACCCTTCCACAAAGAAAGCAATGGAGTATTTTTTGGGGAAAAACAACTTTGTGAGAAGGTTCATCCAAAGTTTTTCTGAGATTATCCGATCCCTACAAAACATGATTAAAAAGGATGCTATTTTTAGCTGTGGAAACAAAGAAAATGAATCATTTATGACAATCAGGGAAGCTATCGCACAACCCCCCGTACTTTTGATCCCAATTTTTCAAAAGATTTCATCCTTTATACCTTTTCATTTGATTTTTCCTACGATGTTGTCCTTACTCAAAAGAATCATCCAAATCATGGACTCCCTATTTCGTTTATGAGATCCAATTTTAGGGGGGGTGAATTAAACTATCATGAAGTAAATAAATAGGATTTCACTCTATTGAAAGCAGTCAAACATTTCTTCCCCTATCCTTTGAAATCTAAAACAAAGGTCGTTGTTCCTTACCCCAATGTTAGAAACCTATTAGTTCAGAAAGAATTGGGGGAAAAAAGGGCTCATTGGATGACTGTCCTATAGGATTTTGATCTGGAAATTAAACCTTCAAAGGTAGTAAGAGGGTAGGGGTTGCGTAACCTAGCCACTCAATCAACACACTTTCCTGCTAGTCATTATGATTTTTAGATTGATGATTATGTGTTACAAAGAGAAATATGTTAGAAAAACAGGATCGCAGAGCAATAACAATAAACAAGATGAAAATATAAATCACATAAAACACATTACAAGAGAGACACCAATATAACATGGTTCACCCAATATGGACTACGTCCACACAAAAATTGTCAATCCTTATTATTATACCATCCAACAAATGAAGGGATACAACTTGCAACACATCCACTGCAACTTCCTCTTCACTCTCTCACAGTCTCTCTCACACAATCATAGATATTTACAATGCTACAATACTCAGCCGTATTACAATGCCTTCCTTTTAAATAGGGATTACCATGGGAAAATACTATGGGACACCCAATACCATGGGCCCATAAATCACCTATTATTGGAAAAGTCATGAATATGAAATTACAACATTTTACAAGGTTTTTTTTTTTTTTTTTTGAAACTTTCGCTACGGGGGCGTTTCCCCCAAACCCCCTCCAAGGGGGGATCCCAAACTAGTCGTCCCCCAAACCCCTGAACCCCCCATGGTGACTATTTTGTGGGGGAAATCACCCCCAACAAACACCCCCCCCGTCATGGGCTAGGATCCATACACAAATGAAACACAACCTCTAAATAAGGAAGATCAGGCTCCACAACCAACAAAATATGCTATGTTCCCATTCCTCAAGAATCTTGGTGCTATGATATTAGAGTTTATATTGAAACTGGGAGTGATCCTGAGCACTTAGAGCATAATAACAGGAGATATGTTAGACTTAAATCAACACCATATAAAGTGATAAATAAAATCCTATTTAGAAAAAATTTCGATGGTGTCATTCTCCATTGCCTAGAAAAGGATGAAGCTGATTAAGTTTTAAACCAATTGCATTCTGATCCTGGTGGTGGTAACTTTGGTAGTGATAATACTGCACATAAGATCCTGAGGGTTGGGTATTTTTGTCCTACGTTATTTAAATATTCCCATGCTAATGCATGAAAAAATCAACTTTAAGGCGACCCTGAGACTAGCCCATAAAGTTTCTTTCATGACTTTGTCAACACAGTTCCCTGTTCTAGAAACTTCTGATGACATCCACGGGATGCAGTAGATCTTATGGGTATTGGTGACACTGTTTTCATAGACAAGGATGGTTTCATTCATGGTGAGCCCATTTTTTATTATTTGATTGTAAATAGATAAGGCTTAAATTTATACATATCTTGATGTATGGTAATGTCAATGTTTGAAATATAAGTCTGCATACAGGAGAGATTTCTTGTGCATGTTCTCTGTATGGGAGATTTGTATTTTAGCATTAGTTCGCGGCATGGTATAATTTTGTATATTTAATGCTTTAGAGAGCAGCATGCATGAACGTTTTTTTTTTTCCTGTCTTATAGATATATCTCCTGCTAGACAAAGATTTCTAACAGAAAACAGGAATGCCAATACTCTATCTCGAGACTTTATCTGCCTTTGTCTTGACTGTAACTTGGAGGTAATTGTGAAATTTGATTTTGACTTTGAGAGTTGGTAAAGATTAGGGCTCAAATGTAGCTTTATGATTTTCCATGTTTACTAGGTATTCATGCTGTCACAGTGGATTGGGATATCAGGGGCTCATTATTCTATGATTTCAATGCTTTGATGTAAACCAAAAATGGTGATAGGGGCCTACCCACATTCTCACCATGACTGAGAAAAGCAAGGGGTTCATAACTGTATGCTTCCCATGTTTATTAGGCATCCACATTCTCACCCTAACTCAGAGAACAGGGTTTAAGCATGATTCCATTATTATAAGGCACTTGCATTTTTAACATGGCTTGAAAGGTTATTTAATCATGACATAAGAATGCTTGGAGAACATACTTTTCTATGTAATGCTATGGCCATTTGGAATTATGCTCAAGTTAGCCGACATGATTGGCTTTCAAATATTTTCTTCATATGAAGTTGTTGCATTAGTTTATCTATGAAGGAAATCTTCCATTGCATACTAACTGTTGTGCTTTGATAAACTTGAAGGGGATATTTGTTTTACTAGTGGAAGATTTGTTATCATTTGAATGTTAAACAAATACATTTTCATTTATAAGGCCATTGAATTTGTACCACCCTTGTTCTGATTCCTCTGACAGAGCTGCTCTATTAGGAGAAAAGCTTGAATGATATGACAAGTTTCAGGGCTTCTAGGTGCTACCTAGTGAATATTAGCAGATTGTTTTTTCGTTAATATGTAAGAGTGGGTTTGAAGTGAAACAAGAATATTGCTTCATAGTGCTCAGTAGTTTAGTTTCAATGGAATCATTGTAGGATCCAAATTATCGAGGGGTTGTCTACAAGTGGAGAGTTAGGAAACTAAACATGTTATCCATACCATTTTTTATTCCTTTTGTGGTAGGAATTACTAACAAATTTACTTCTCTAGACAAGTGTCAGTTGTCCTTATGAAAGCAGACATCGAAACGTAACTCTGAATGTTATCAGTTTGGATAAAAATGTAATCCTAGGAACAGTTTAACTGTATCTGCCATTCCCAGGAAATTAGAATATGTATAGAAAGAATACTGTAAAAGCTAATTTTGTGGACAAGTGACAATAATCAAGGGAGTTTTCTATAGAAGGTAATGACCATTTGGACTAATGCTTGTCAAAAACATTATAATAGGCAATCTATTTTTATGCTTATATAGGCTTCTTTAAGTTCAAGAAAATGAGTTAGGAAGCGGACCAGCTGCCTTTTATTAGTTTCATGTAGGGTCTTAGACATTTCTTCTTTTGACTAAGCTTGAGTTCAATGTACATTATGCGCTCTATTCAATTTCCAACTTGCTTTCATTTACTATCTAAGCCAACACATTTACAGCTGTATTGATTTCTATGTGACACTATATATAAACTTCACCATTATTTTTTGAAAAGTTAATGGTGGAGCTTGCTTTATTTATGTTGTCAAGTCTTGTATAGGGTCACTACAAGTATTCCTTCCATTTATTTACAATCAATAAAACACGATGTTAAGATTCTAATTTGATGGTTTCTGTGAAAACAAAAAACATAGTATTTATGAATTTCTATCACCTTAGATGATATGGAGGATACCTTTGGCACCACCTCCATTGGTATTCTATGCTTCTTTGACTAAATGATTGATAAATTCAGACCCGAGACCATATCATGTTTCATGGTATATGTGAAACCCACATATTAAATTGGTTGATATTAAAGATTCTAATTTCCTTGTTGCTACCATCAGAATTTGAATGAACACAACATATCTTGTTTCATTCTGGCACCATGTGAAACCCACATATTAAATTGGTTAATATTGAAGATTCTAATTTTTCGGTTGCTACCATTAGAGTTTTAATGTTTGAATGAACACAACATATTATGTTTCACTTTCATGGCACATGTGAAGCCCACATATGAAAATGCTTGATATTGAAGATTTAAATTTTCCTACTTCTTGCCATCAGATTTTGAATGAGCAAACCTTTAACACCACATGGCATGAACTTATTCCTACATATAGGCTTATGAATACATCTTTATGGGCTACTTGAGTTATACATGTTAAATGCTGGTAAAAAATGCACCACTAGAGCAACAACTTAATTCACTTGTTGTAAGATTTGCAGATGTTTATTATCAAGAAACATTGTAGAAACTTCTCTTAACTCATCACTATGAATCTGCGTGCTTTTCATTTAAACAAACAATAAAAGCTTCCCAATTATCTACTACAAATCCACTCTAAATTCTAATATAGGGCATTCTTAATAACTGCAAGGTGCATGACCCATGAGGAATTATATTTAAGGGTGCTAGCTCAATGGTAGAGCACCTACCTTATAGGAAGGAGTTTGGTGGTTTGATTCCTCTGTACCCTATTTATATTCCGAAACCACTAAAAAGAGATAAATGGCTAAACAAATGACCAGAATTTGCATATAAATGACCACTAGTAAAACATGAGAGATAAGTGACCAAAAAAATGACCAAAGTATGCATATAAGTGACCACTTTTGAGTTTGCGATCGCTGGTAGAAAATTAGCGGTTATTTATCACGTGACAAAAAATGTGGTCATAAATTTGGTCATTAATTGTGACAATTAATGACCAAATATATTACCAAATTAATGACAAAATATACGACCAAATATATGACCACAAGATAAGTTATAAATGACTAAGCTAAATATGACTACTTTTTTGGTCGCGTGATATATGACAGCTAATTTGCTACCAGTGATCACCAACTCAAAAGTGGTCATTTATATGTGGATTTTGGTCTTTTTTTGGTCACTTATCTCTTATTTTGTACTAGTGACTACTAGTATAGTTATTCTCCAATCCAGTGATCCCGAATGTACCTAATCCTTCAAATGTTAACTCTCCATCATGAGATCATCAATCCCAAACTGATCCTTCATTTTCTTCGTTGGATGTATCTTCTTCTATTTCTTCTTCCTCGCTTGATAAAAGCAGTAGTGATAGTAATCAGGAGGATAAGAAGGAGAAGAAAATGAAGGTTAAGAAGAATAAGAATAAGAAAGAGACCCAGCATCAACTTGTTACTCCTAATTATGCTCTTTCTAGTCAAACACCTCGAAAACCCAAGTTCCTTGCAGGCTTTGCAGGGGGGATCACCTTCTTAAGGATTGTCCTGGTATTTCCAAAGTATTAGAAGAGTGGTCTAAATCATCTAAATAACCTATATCATCAGCCTATGGACATCATACTGATGATACCCCATCGACTAGTGACTTTGTCGTTAAGGGCCAGAAAGGTAAAGTCAAGAATCCTTGTTTGTTATGAAAGGACATGCACCTTACTCACCTTTGTTCTCGCATGGATGAAGCTTCACAATTGTCAGAAGAAATTACTATATCCAAAAATCACCTTCCAACTAGATATCGTAAGTTGTCCCTTTAACCCTCATTAGTTGATAAAGTAATCGATCCTGCTCCATCCTCGATCGATCCCACTGTTTCCTCAAAGAGTGGAGAACAAGTAGTTCATCCTACTTTTCCTTTGAAGAGTGAAGTTGAAGTAGTCGATTCGATGTCATCTCCACTCGATCCCACTCTTTCATTAGAAAATGTCGAGACTGAAGTAGTCACCATGACACAATCTTCCTCTCATCCCGCTCTTCCAGCTGAGAGTGAATCGAAAACAACTGATGTTTTCTTTATCAGCTCAGATTGTTTTGGACAAAGGGAAATCCTGTCCATTTCCACAGGATCCCCTCCAAGTACTAAGGTCATTTCCTTTGATTGGAATAGTCTAACAGAATATCATCTTCCTTCGGGTGTTCGTTTCCAGACATTTGTAGAATTTACCGATAGGAATGTACTTTGCACTATTTTTTATGAATGAGCGCTTCTTAGTATTTTATCCTCAAATGCTTGAAAAGCTATAAGATCTCCCCAGGTTGTGCCAACCACTAATCAAATATTGTATTTTAATAAAATACCTACTAGACCCTTAGGGATCCTTCCTCAGTTACCTATTACCTTAAGAGGGAAAAATGCCTGCATTGATGTTATGGTAGTCCAAGGTCCCTTAGATTTTAATATACTTCTTCGAAGAGATTATGTCTATGCCATGAAAGATGTAGTTTCAACACTCTTTCGAGTGATGTATTTTCCTCATCATGGAAACATAGTAACCATTGATCAACTTTCCTTTGTTACACTTAATCATTGTATGACTTCCAACCACTAGGCTTCCCTGAATGTTCTGCATGTCTAGTGGTTCCTACTCCATCGTTAACCATGTCTCTCAACTCTAGACATCACACCGTAGTTGAGTTGTTAGAGAATCGATAAATTCTTCCCATCATGGAAAAATATTAGAGGGTCATGTTTCCAGCCTCTCGACATCATCCTAGAAATAATACCATTATCTTCTTATTATGAGAGACAAATACCAACCTTTGGACATCATTTTGTGTAGGAACCAACTTTGAGCATAGTTTTATTTTGTTTCAAGCTCGTTAAAAATGAAACAGACCCCTACAAGCATAGTTTACCTTCAGTTTCAAGCTTGTGTAAAATTGAAACCTATCATGAAAATAGTTCCCTTTCTATGTCAAGCTCGTTAAAAAATAAAATAGATTCTTCTCCCATTGAGTTGAGTCTCCCGCAAATTTAGGACTTGAACCTCCATTTCATCTTCCTGTGTCACTTGATCCTCATTCTTCCTACCCCTCTAGAATTTAATTGGGTCAACAAGAAGAATGGAAAGATGAAACGATGCTTGGGGGGCATGTCTCCAGCCTCTGGACATCATACTGGAGTTAAGCCGCTAGCTTTTTCTGATAGTGATGGGGGAAATTTTCCAACCTCTAGACATCATGTTGGGAAAAAATTGATAATGGCTATCACCTTGAGTACCAACCTATGGACATCATGTTGGGAGGGAACCCATCAATGGACCTCATTCAAGGCATAGTTTAGCTTCAACTTCAAGCTTGCTAAAAAATGAAACCATCATCCTGAGCATAGTTCATTTTCTGTTGCAAGCTTGTTAAAAAATGAAGCAGATATTATCAGAAGTATTTTAACCTTTCTTCAAGCTCGTTAAAAACAGTAAGAGGTGTCAACCTTACTTTTCACTTTTTCGTGCTTTGGTTAAAAATATGAAAAGTGATTTGAGCTTACTTTTTTCTTTTTTCGTGCTCTGGATCCAAACATGAAAAAGGTTCCGAGTGCTTTTGATACCATTGTCGTTCTCGTTAAAAATTGAGTAAAAAGGTGTGTCTAATGATTATAGGTTTATCTCTTTACCTGACCTCGCTAGACTATTTACGGAAAAGGAAATGTGCCAAGTTCACTTTTTACCATTTTTTTACTCAATTATCAACCATGACAAAGTCGTCTTTTGAGTGATAGTTTATCCCTTTTTCGACCACGTAAGACTAGTTATACAAAAAAGGAACCCCTAGAGTTTCCTTTAAGTTTTTTCAGACTCCCAAAACATGAAAATATTGCCAAGTGCACTTGTCTCTTTCACACTTGTAAAATTATTTGAAAGTTCGTCTACTCGGTGGTAGGTTATCCCTTTTTCGGACCATTTAGACTATTTAGAAGAAAATTACACCTTAGCCGACCATTGACTAAGAGATTTCTCCTTCATATTGTTTTACCTTTATTTGGGGATTAGGAGACTAAATTTATGAAAAAGGCCCTTTTGGAGTCTTCTTTAGATTATTTTAGACTCTCTAAACATGAAAAATCGTCGAGTTTTCCTTCCTTGGACTCATAAAATCAAACATCGAAGGACCCTTTTGGAACCGAACCCCTCCTTTCTTAGGTTAGTAAAACATGTGAGGTTGGACTCGTCCAAAGGATGATCTATACCAATCATATGTTATCCTCCTCAATCTCATTAAAAAACAAAGAGGTACTCATCAAGCATGATGGGGGTTGGGGATAAATAAGATAAGTTTGTTTTATAAAGCTTTATGGTAGCTTGTGTCTCCCTTGAACATGGCACCTGTTTATGTCTCATCATACAGTTGGGAAATATGCTTGTCTCTGAGTCACGCCAATTCCATGAGTCGTCTCGTTCCTTCAAGTCATCTAAAGAATAGCTCAGTCATTGTTGCATCATGTCTTGGTCTCTACTCGTTGAGTCAATGCTGCCAAATCAATTTTTTCGTGCCATTCATGTTCAAGGGAATTTTACCTGAGTCATCCTCTAAAATATCGTCATCCTTTACATCTTTGTGTCAGTCCACACTCATCTGCTTCATTATTTCATATCATTATCCTATCGGTTTCATGTCGCTGATGTGGGATTCATCATGGCCCTCCCTCGATGAATCTATTCATGTCGACTTCAACACATC